>CAJNIZ010024280.1:59614-81204 GCA_905231905.1 Symbiodinium pilosum | reverse complement strand
AGGAATTAGGGTTTAGGGATTATGGTTTAAGGTTTAGGGCTTTTTTGTTCAAGGTTGGGAAGCTTAAAGGATGTCTCTGGAGGTTTCAAGTGCTGGGGCCATGTTGAGAAATGTCCACAACAGCACAACTGCTGCCAAATTAGCACGGAATCAAGATTATCTATTACTTGCCCAGCATCCTTGACCTGAAGTTTGAGTAACTTAGCACGCTGAAAGCAAAACACCAAACCCCCCTAAACCTAACCGCGCTAAACCCGAACATGACCCAGCAAAGCGGCTGTCGTTGCACTACATTGTTGCACCGTATACAGTTTAGGGTTAAGGGTCTAAGATTCAGGGTAGCTTGTCAAAACTATGCTGCTTTCTTGTGGGGGGCAAAAAGGCATTGGGACTGGATCCCGGATGCAGGACCTTCCTAGCAGGACTCCCCACAAATCCTTGAAGAGTGGAAACAATTGCCTCATAATGCTCAGATATCCCTGAGCCCTTACTAAACGGTGCTGAAGAACTTTGAAACCTCTCATCCCACACGCTAAACCCCGTACCCGGAACCCAACCCTAACCCTAAACCCTTAAAGGCTAAGCCCTAAACCCTAAAACCAACACCTCATCTCCATAGCTGTTCCATCCCTTTGGGCGGGCTATGGCAGTTACAGTTTCCTCAAAGAGCCGCTCACTAATCATACGGAGGATCCCACAGGTTGTGGGGTTCAGGGTGCTCAGTATCACCTGGGATCTTAGGGTGTAGGGGCTTATGCTTTCCCCAACCCTAAACCCTAAAACCCCCCCCATGCAGGGTCTTAAGGATCGACTTCTGTAATAACGCCATCCCTAGACCCTCAAGCCCGAAAAACCAGGTTGCTATAATCCCCCTTAAGTAGATAGAATATGGGTTTGGGTATATTATAATAAGATCCCCATATACCCCATATTCTATCAACTTAAGGGGGACTCTAGGATGCAGCGAGAGAAAGAGCCAGTTGCTTAGTAGGCATATGGAGGCTTCCAGGAATGAGAGGTCCCGTTTGCGGGGGTTCCGCTTGCGACCGTCCCTGTAAGAAGGATCATTACATATGGAGGTGTTGCCAAGTTCATGGTCCCCTTTAAGGTACCCAAAATATTTGGGGCTGCATTACAGTGGGGACCCAAAACAAGTGACAAGGATTTTGCAATGCTATTAGTACTCCCATGCTTCATCCATTGCAAGACATCAGCCGCCCTAAGTCCATCCAGCACCCCTCATTCCACCAAATGGCTGCCTTGAAATCCGCTTCGGGCAGTTGTCGGGCGACCTCAAGCGGTAGCTTCGAAAAACCCAGGAGGAAACCGCCAAATGGATGGGATGTTTCACCTGCACAAGGTGCAGTTGGTATACGTAGACTTGGTGGATCCCTAAAGGAACATAGGTTGAGTGAGTGATCTCTAGGCAGGTGCGGGTCCAAAGCTTCAAAAACTTTTAGATGCAGAGATGCAGAGGGGCTGGTCTCAGCGCTTCCTACCCCTAAGCCCTTAGCTTGCTGGCTCTGAGCAGGTTAAGGTTTAGGATTCAGGGGTTTGGGTTTTGGTAGGGGATGAAGAAATAGAGCCCTTCAGCAGTCCCCGAATGATTTCTGATTCCAGACTCTCATAGGTAAATCCATATTCTGTTGGATTCCTTCCCCGTTTAAGGACCGGACCGCCGCTGACAATCCTAGCAACCCTGCCTTCCTGGCCCCGCGGTTTAGTGTTTAGGGTTGATTTAGGGCTTTAGGGTTTAGGGTTTTAGAGTTTAGGGTTTAGGGTTTAGGGTTTACCTCATACCCGCGGAAGCGCGGGAAGCCTCAAGCCCTTACGACCCTTCGAGCCCTCCACCAGCCCAAAGGCACCATGTAGCTGCATAGTATATGGGTGGTTGTCAATATTATGGTCCCTTTTTGGGTACCCTAAATATTAGGGGCCGCATTATAATGGGGACCCAAAAAGGGACCATAATTTTGACAACCACCCATATACCTACAGCCCAAGGGGGCTCCTACACAACTACGTTAGGGCCTAAGTATATACTATATAGCTACATGGACCCTTTGGCAGCCCAATTCCAACATGATACATGCCAGGGCCCCAAATGGGGGTTCTCAAACTTTCTGTCCCCTTAGATACCACCAAATTTATTCGCAAAATGGCTGGCCCTAAACAAACATGGAACCCACAGAAGCCTCTTTTTAGGAGGACTGCAGCCATTCTAAGGCCCCTCTAGTGGGTTCCATGTTGGTTTGGGGGTGTCAGCCAATTACATGAGATCTTTTCGTTTAAGTAACCTACGAGTCCAACTCTTCACAATGAAGGCAACCGCGAAGACACTTGACGAAAGCTACAAGGTCCTGCAATTGTGAAAGTCCACATTTTGAATACCCTTGGCCTTTTGGGTATAGGGCCTAGGGTCCAGGTTCTTGAGAAATCAAAGGCCTCCTTGTTTTGGAGCTGCCTGATATTTGTGGGCATACTAAATTGGCCACTTTAGAATCGCAAAGCATGGTGGGACTTTCCAAGGAAGGCGTCCGCCTAGTTCCATGCAATTACAGGAGGAGAGTCCCATGTGGGGAACTTATGTGTGGGCTGAGCGAGGGGTGCATACTTCTGGAAGCTGTATATTGGGAATAGAAGGCTTGCTCAATCTCCCTGCTTACTAGACAAGTTACACCCTAAAGCCTAAACCCTGGGCTGGGAGCCTGCAGCAAGCTCTTGTACAAACCCCATACACGGCAAGGTCCATAGTTTCGGTCAATCTATTTATGCACTCACCAATGCTCATGTGATCATTGTGCACAACACTAAACCCTAAACCCTACTAGTACTCTCGGACTTCAGGATCAGCATCCTGCACGATTATCCGATGCCATTGGGGCCTTCTTTGTTGGGTTGGGGCGACCCAAAACCCTAAACCCTAAAGCGCGTTTTATTGAAAACCGGAAATGAGCGATAGTCTAAACTCCTAGTATACCCCTTAATAACCTCCATAATACTCCCTTCCCCAAATAACCCTAGACCCTATAAACCTTATATAACTCGCCATATAATCCCCTTTTAGGATTATGGACTATGCGTGGCTCATATGAACCTGGAACAGAGCGAGGCGCCACTTCCTTGTGTATGTGGAAAAAGCGGGACCTGGGCGGCTAATGAAGACCCCTTAGGGTTTGGGGTTTAGGGTTGAGGGTTGAGGGGTTTAGGGTTTAGGGTGATCAATAAACCCCCTCCATTTAAGGGTATTAGGATCCCTATTATAATCCCTATTAAGGGGACGGGGCTTATTAATCAGGGGTCTGAGTTACCCATGAACCCCTTTTGAACAGGGTTTGGGGGTTCGGGGAGGGTTTACGGTTCAGGGTTTAGCGTCCATATTAGGATCTAGGGTTCAGGATCAGCGGTGGTTTCAGGTCTAGTCTCGGGTAGAGGGTTTGGGGCTTAGAAGCCTCAATAACCAAAAAGGAACTTACGAAAACATAGTTTTATCCATTTGCTAGTTACTGTAAGGGGATATAGGTTACAACCTGAGTATAACAGATTGTGCTCCTACCTAGGCCGAGAATCACACGGACAAGAACATCGAGCAGGAAATGGACATGGGCTTGCACAGAGCTTTCAGAGGGAAAATGTGCCCTCCCTACTTGAAGTCTCAGGGGTCTTAGAAAATGAGTTACAAATGCGCTTTTAAGTTCCCTGCTTGGGCCCTGATTGGGGTTGGTCTGCTTCTAACAGCTCGTAATCTAAGCTACCTACTAGGCCTCTGAGTGTTTCCCTAAACCCTAAACCCTAAACCCTAAACAGTTTGAGCCAGGGAGCTGGAACCTCAGCACCGATACCCCAAGGCTTCAAAACGAGGGGGAGATTAGCAAGAATTCTCCTGCTTCCATGTTCTGACCGTTTAGTTTTTGCCGTAGGCTTAAAGGGGCTGCAGGGAAATCCATGGAAGCTTTGGGGAGCAGCCTTTGTGCTCTAGGGCATATATAGGTTTTTAGGTTGGATACTGCGCCCCTAGGTTTCTAGAGAGCTTTTGTCTAAGGTTAGTATGGGCCGTTAACCCTGCGATCCTTATTTACCTACTCTATACCCTATATGTACCCTTAAGGGTGCCTAGAATCACCCTAAAAAGCCTAAGGGCCCATATTAGGGGTCCGCACTTTTGACCTTAAATTTTGGGAAGCTCGGGACGGAAATCCGGAACTTATTTAAGGTTTGGGATTACGGGTTTAGGGTGGCGCCGCCTTCAGAAGTACAACCCAGACCCCCAAAAGGATGATTTCGGGAGCTCTTGGGAAATTCCCTGAACCCTAAACCTTAGGACGACCCCCCACCCTGTAATAGTGGTATAATAGGAATATAAGAGGACCCTACTATATTCCTTATTATCCCTTATAGTCCCTATTACTGGGTGGGGGGTCCACCTAACCCTAAACCCATGATGGGTCCATCAGAGATCGTCTCATTTGACATTGCCGACCAACCCGTAACCCCAAAACTTAATAAAACCCCGCCACAGTTGCCCGCAGCTCCTGCTACTGCTCGTCCTACTAACGATAGTAGTATTGATACTGCGTGATACTAATAACTACTTACTAGTAGTAGTGAAACTCCTGCCTCTACTGTACTATTGCTACTATAGCTCTCTATCTATTTGTTACAACACTGCTGGCATCTGGGATTCTGGCCACTGCTTGGTTGTGAGGAGTTCCCCTCTAAAGGCCTTCACCAATTCTCGACTGGGTTTCGGCTTCAGGCTTGCGTATGGCGGGGCAGAGATTCGGGTTTAGGGTTCAGGGATGCGGATTCAAGGGTCTCGGTATATACATAACACAGTCACACTATGGCATTTCAAGAGACCTGGTCAACAAGCAAGAACATATCTTGTGTCTTCTTCGTAAACCATGGATGAGGCAGCAAGATGCATCAGGGCATTGATTGAGGCTTCCTTGGTTTTGCTTCCATACTGGTTGTACAGGTATGTACCTAGACCCTTCATCAACCACACTATATACCCTAAATAGGGACCATATACCCCGATTTAAACGCTACAAGGAGGGTAATGGTATGTGTTTTCTGCGTGCGTGCTCTTCTCAGACAAGCCGTTCCCGGGCTTCAGAACCAGGGCCGGGAATGTGACTCTGGTTTTGCTTGATAACTTGGGTTACCCTAAGCATCAAAATCCCCTTAAACACATTTATAATATGGTCTTGGGGCCCAAAATCCTTCAAATATGAATCCTTAGATGCTTAGGGTTAGGGTTTAGGGTTCAGGGCCCATCCAAATACGCCAGCAGGCTTGGGATTCGCATGCTAAAGGCTCCAACGCCAGACTCGTCTTCTTTAAGAAGCTCCATATGAGCCATAGTCTAAACTCCTTAAACGAGGATATATATAGGGGATTATATAGGATTTAGGGTTTATGGCTCAGGGTTTAGTTATATAAAGGATTCTAAAGGGGACTACTATGAGGCTTGTCACGGGGGATGCTAGGGGTTTAGACTATGGCTCATATGTTCTTAAACCCACGCACCAGCCAACCCTAAGATGAATCATCAAGCGCGTGCATAGGGCCGGGAGATACATTCCGTGAACTGCTTTGGCCGGAATGACCGTAGTGATACTAAAAACAATAACAGTAATCGTGTTCATGATAATACAAATGATGGTCTTCATAGATAGCTCTAGTAATAGGAGTAGTAGAAGACAATGATAGAAACAACAATACTGGTCAGTAAAACGGTAATACCAAGAGTTGAAAGAACGGCAGTGATCGGGATGACCTCGACATGCAGCGGTTTAAGGTTTAGGGCTTAACCGTTTAGGGCTAAGGCTTTAAGGTTTAGGGTTTAGGGTCCGGGGCCAGGCCGAGAGGCATCAGCATTCTTGGGAGGACCCCGGGAATAGAGGGAAAAAAAGGACATGTACACGCAGTTCAGGGTTGAGGGTTGAGGGCTCAGGTCTACAGTACTGAGGATCATGTAGAGACTACTATTAGGATACAATCCTTAATTCCTCTTGCACCAGAGGGAAGACAAGAGACCATGCAAAATCCCTCGACGTCTGCGCGCGGGTAGTCTTGTCAGCAGCTTCCAAACCATAAACCTCGAGCCCTGAACCACACTAGATTCGGCGGGGTTACATTGGAGGGAGAGCTGTTCAAAGCAGACCTCAGAAGGCCCTGCGTCCTGGCCATAAGAAATGTCTCGTCGTGTTTAGAAGTTAAGAAACCATTGGGGAGAAGTGATGTTGGGTGCATGGCTTGCAAAAAGTCTATGACCTAGTAAGGCGGGCTGAAAAATGCGGTGGAGAGTAGAATATCCTTATTCTCAAGCAGGCGAAATGAATCCTAAACCCTAATCCCTAAACCCCAAACCCGAAATGGTAGTTTCCATTTTCTTTTCCGTCATCCCAATATAATCCCAATATAACCCTAATAATACCCCAATGGGTACCTATACCCCCATATTCCCAAAGCAAGGATTGCCTCACCCTCTGAAGGGTCATCAATATATATATATATATACATACATATGTATATATTCGGGCTATATGGGGGTTGTATAGGGATAATGGCAAAGAGAAAATGAAAACGACTACATTATGATAGGGTTTAGATTTAGGGTCCCTGGCTACTGGCTCACTGGCATATGAGAAGGTACACCTGTAAAAGCCGCCTGGCCGGTAGGTCTGGGTTGAAGTCACTCAGGGTTTGGGGTTCGGGGTTTCGGGTTTAGTTTGGGGTTTCCCAAAGACCCACAAAGACTGACCCCCTCCAGATGCAGCATGATTTGTCTCTAGGCATGTTCCAAAATTTGAGAAATCACATCTGAATCCCTGAATGCACAAGTTCATACCCAGCCTAAATGCAAACACCCTACACTCTTCCACCATCCACCACCTCGTCCTACCATGAAAACTTTCAACTGCTCCCAGACCCAAAATCTCCATTGGGATACGATTTAAAATTGCATTGATATTCCTTACTGGGCTTAGTATAGAAGATCTTCAAAACTGGTTCAAACAATGGCCCAAACTCGCACCCTGCCCCCTAACCCTTCAAGTGCTCCAAAGCCTCCAAACCTCCACAAACTCTAAACCCACAACGGCCTCCTGTAGAGTAGATTTAAAACTGCTCCGGGAGCGGAGAGTGCTTGCTGCTTGGCATCGCCTCAAGGAGTTTTGGCCGGAACAGAGAAACCTAAATAACTACCAATATCTTGAGTTGTCTTCTGAGGCACCCTACAAGCACCCCAATGGTAACTGTTGAGGCCCCTTTAGCATGCAAGCCAATTGGGAAACCTGATGTAGGGCATCCTTGGGGGTGCCAGGTAGTTTTGAACTCCCCTAAGAACTACATACTTTCCCGACAGTCTCTGCGACATAGGCCTTACGGTTTCTTACTGGGGCTTAAGTAGTGGGAAGAAAGGAATCCCATATAATCACTAGAAAACCCCATATAACAGATTCCCTTTGTCCTTACTAAGCCCCAGTAATTTGTAAAGCAAACACGTCTGGCCACGGCTTAGCCCGATGGAGTTACAGACAGTTTAGGGTTTACCCAAGGGCTCCTATGTAGTTCTTTTTGGGGCTTGTAATGGCTTTCTGGTAATGGGTTATAGTATACTACCCCAATAAGGAACTACATAACAGGGCCAAGAAACTAATCAGGAAAGCCGAGTGCACAATTTCAACCAGTGCTATGGAGCGAATTGAAAGCGGAATCCGGAGGTCCGTGCTAAGTTGACTGCACATTGGGATGGATGGAGTTGCACTCCCCAAAAACAACATGGAACGCCTCTCAACCTTGTGGAGACTATAGTCCGTTTACAGGGGAACTACATTACTGGTTGTTAGTACGGAATAAAGGAAAATAATCCCTATAAAGCAATCCCCATATAAACCCTACACCCCAAACCCCTAAACCCTAAACCCTAAACCCCCCCTTACTCGCTGCTAGGCCAGCAAGCATAAGCTTGGTGGAGTGGAGACTTCGTCGTGGAATCTCAAAAGTTAAACGGCCGATAAGGCAGTGCCTTAGTGGTTTAGGGTTAGGATTGGGATGATCATCCCCCCCACCCCGGTAAACAAGCTTAGGATTCTTAACGTTTGAGGGTGTAAGGATCTATGGTTTTGGGGGTTTTAGAGCTTCAAGAGTTGCATCAAGCTATCTGTATGCCCGACAGGAGTCATGTCGTCATGAGACTGGCAGTGTGTGGGGGCTGAATGTTATCAATGACCATCAACAGCCCTGGAAGTAGGGAGCAACCTTCAGACAATCACAAGGAAACCTGGCAACCCTAAACCCTTAACTCGGAAACTTCACTTTTAAGGGTGCCCTCACATCCTACGAAATCTGGCATGATTCTGGGATCCTTCTGAACGGGTATCCTTACGCAACTGCTCCTAGGTAGTCCCTTTTTGGGTTTGTGATGCTGTTGTGGTAGGGGGCCGTGGTATACTACCCAAAAGAAACTACATAGGATGGTCTGGGTATTGTACCAAAATGCTTTCTCCGCTAAGGTGGGCTTCCCCATAACCCAGACCCCTGGGAGGATCTAAAAAACAGATCTCCTATATAGACCCATTATAACCCCTATATAATCCTTATATAATTCCCCCTATGGTTCTAGGGGATCTAATTTTTAGATCCTTTTGGGGGTCTGGGAATTGCACCAAGAAGATTAGGCGAAGCCTTGCACCGCCAAAGCTGGCTCACACGACTTGGGGTTTAGGGTTCAGGGTTTAGGGTGTAGGGTTTAGGGTCTAGGGTTTAGGGTACACAGACAACTATGCAGTGTTTCTTGGGTAGCTGAACCACGTAGGAAGACATTATTCTAGTAGTGCACTATCCCAAGCCCTAAACCCTAAACGAAAAGCCAATTCCGTCTTGCTCTGTGTTGGGGACTCTGGCATCCGTTTTTTTGGGGGGATTAGGGTTCAGGGCGCCTACTCCGAAGTTCAGGGAAATTGTAAGAAAATGTAACTCAGCTACAACTGTGCAATTATGACCCAAGTATAACTTCACCTAGAGACTTAGGGGGCCTGTATTTTATGAGTAAAAGTACTGTTATAAGGGGCATTGTTTACCCTAAACCTGCAACCATTTCGTGCTCACCATACACAGGGGGGGTCAATATAGATCCGAAGATTCTATAATCCTTAGTCCACGTACCGCAAAGGTACTCCTAACCTTACTTCCTAGGCCCTAAACACAAATTCCCTTTAGGAAGCCCCATTCAAAATGCGAGTGAACTGAGCTCGGAACCAGATTAGAAGATCGCCGAGCGCGCGCTCAGCCGTGGCCAATGCCTGCTTGGAGGGTCAGGCGACTTATAAATCAGGGCTTTAATGCCGGGGATAATTAGGGTTTAGGGCTTATACGGGATGTTAACCTACTTAGTAAGTCCCCCTGCCCTTCCACGCTAGCATGGAACCCCAAAGAGACCCTTGGGAAGACTACTGCTTCTTGAAGGCGGCTATATGAGGCTATATGCGGCTATATGGGGTTCTGGGGGTGGGCCTCAGGTTCTTCGATTGTGAGATCCCTTGTCTTGGTTTGCCTAGATTCTTGTAGCCTACAATTCTAGTTTACTTTCCCATTTTATGACGAAAAGTACCCAAGTAGTTGGGCCACTCAGGTTCGGAGGGTTTGCTATAGCGGGCAGGAATTTCGCAACAGCTCGCCCTAAAAGGACTAGGATGTGCTTAGCTTCATACTCTGAGCTCCGCGGAACCCTCACAACCCTACAGTTTCTGCCCAAATCCAAGCGCTGATCACGCCAGCAAAAAGTTCTTGCCTTTTCAGGCCTGCAGCGCCATCCCTTTCCGACCCCTACATCCCTGGTTCCCACATCTTGACGACATGGGAGGTGAGAGATGGGAGAGATCCATCCCAAATAGTGTCAGTGCATGTAGAATTCTACATCGCTGGGGAACTTATCACCTTGCAAGTCTTTGCAATATAGCCCGAGATTCTGCATAGTCATGTAAGCTAGAGTCCAAACTCCTAGTATCCCCCCTAGTGTCCCCTATGTTAGTGACCTAAATAACCCCCTTCATAACCCTTTTTTTACAGAAGTTTAGACTATGGCTCACGTGGTCCCACATTACCAAGACCTGGGCATGCAGACAGCAGGACAGAATCATGCTGGCTACTCTGGATGAATTCGCACAGAAAAGCACCCTGAATCTTAAGCCCTACCTAAACCCCAAACCCTACGAACCCTGAGGGCTAATCACTACACGCTAGACCCTAGGCCCTACACATCGACCCTACCACTTAAACCCCAAACCTTAAACCCCCCAACCCTAAACCCCAAACCCCCCGACCCTAAACCCTAAACCCCCAACCCTAAACCCTAAAACCCCCCAACCCTAAACCCTAAAACCCCCCAACCCTAGACCCTAAACCCTAAACCCCTCGACCCTAAACCCTAAACCCTAAACCCTGAACCCCCCAACCCTAAACCCTAAACCCTAAACCAATGGCCTCGGAGGCCTCCGTGGGACTCTCAGCCTTCGCCCGCTGCGCAGCCAGCAGCGCAGACGCCGCCTGGGGCTTGGTGGATGTTTGGGGCTTAGGGTGTAGGGGTTTAGTGTTTAGGGGTTTAGGGTTTAGGGTTTAGGGTGGGTACTGCCCCTACCCAGTAACAGTCTATATTAGGGGTCCTATTAAGGGCTATATATAACTATATTAAAAATATTATCCAACTGCTACTGAGTGGGGGCAGTACCCAAGGCTTAGGGTTTAGGGCTAAGGATTTAAGGTTTAGGGTTTCGGGCTAAGGATTTAGTGTGTATAGGGTCTAATCAAAGGTCTAAGATTCAATGGTTTAGGGTTAAGTGTTTACGGTTTAGAGCTTAAGGGTTTGGGGGTTTAGGATTCAGGGTTTAAGGGTAGTAGGGCAATCCAATGGACAAGTATGTGGAAAATCAAAGGAATCTGGGGGCTCGTAGGGATATGGGGTCTAGGGTTTAGGGGCTAATTACTTGCAAGGTGTTAGCAGGAAATGAAGCATTGGAAAAGAACATGGAACCGTCAGGTTTAGGGAGAGGAAAAGAAAACGTGAACTAGTGTTCCAGGCTTTCAGCGCCCGGGGAAGGGAGAACAATGGAAACTTCAGTTCGGGTTTAGGCTTCGGAGAAGAAGAAAGGAACTACCAGATTCTTGGGGTGTATATAAGGACAACTAATATCAATTCATTTCTTCATTCCCTACTACTAACGAAGTAAGCTGGTTGGTGGTTTAGCGGTGTACGGTTATACGGATGAGGAGTTTTAGGGTCTACGACTTTAGGATTTACAGCCAAGGGCTTCAGGGGTTAAGGGATACCCCAACTTCGGTTCCAGCTGCAGTCATCTCACTGATGTGCCGTTTCCCCATGAAGGTCCAACCACTCACCTCATAGGGTTTGGGGTCTACGGTTTAGGGTTCCAGGTACAAGTACGCGTAATTATATGGACCGTAGCATCTGGTACCTAAAGACTGCTTAGTTGGATACTTGAACTCCCATATCCTAAACAGAAAACCCTAAACCCTACACAGTGAACCCCAAAACCGAGATCGTAGCCAGTGTAATAAAGGGGCCTGTGTTTGCCAGTATCATGTTGAGGCCTGCTTGAGGTCCCCTGTGTCACAATTTGCTGGTAACCTTGATCCATAATCTTATTGTTTGTGCGCCCTTGGATCACAACATCCCTACACATCTACATGCAATTGCAGGTTCAATTCGATTTTCCATTCTGTTTTCCATGTTCCTTTCCACTTTCCATTTTGTTCTCCGTTATTCGGCAAATATCCTATACCCCCTACACCCTGAACCCTGAAGCCTAAACCCTCGAGCCTACTTAAGAAGGGCAACACCAAAGCCTCGTCAGCTCTTTGCTGCAGCGCGCGGCGCGAGTCCACCCAGACTTCAGGCTTCCTAGGCTCTCGTTTAGGTTTAGGGTTTAGGAGCTTAGGGTTTGGGGCTCAGGCTTTAGGGTTTAGGATCAAGGGCTTAGGGTGTAGCGTGGGGCTTAGGGCTGAAGACTTGAGGCTGGGGGTTACGCTTTAAGGCCAGGCCTCACACTTCCCTGACTCTCTTGTGGGTTGTTGTTAAGACCAACTGCAGGAGAGAAGTTTCCAGTGGGAGGAGTTTACATAAGGCCATCAGCATAAAGAATCTCGGAGAAAAGAATGCCATCAATTGGCTCTTGCTGCCTTCTGCTAATGAGTTCTTTCTTGATATCTTGAAAAAGAGCACCCACAAGGGGCACAAATAAATAAGGACTTAAAGGGCATCCTTGTCTCATTCCTGCCTCTTGCTCTCTCCATGTAGATTCAATGGAGTCTAGTTGCACCTTAAATTGAAGGTTCTCATAAAATGAGAACCCACATAAGGTGTATACCAGGGGTATATAACGCTTCTGTTGGGAAACTACATGGTAACTGCTCTCCTGTAATCGCCCCGGATGCTGTCAAGGACGTTCAACTAACTAAGTTACTACATTCAGCAAACCACAGCAATCACCGTATATCTCTACTGTGGGAACTTAGTTCAACTTTCTTGACAGCAGCAACCCAGGTTGTGGCAGGTGTTTAGAGTTTGCAGGTTTGGGAAGTTTAAGTGACTTCTCTCGAAGTTAGCGTAGTGAGGGTCTATGCGCTTCCTCATACCGTGAGAGACCTCTGGTTTGCCCATGAACTTGGGGTTTAGGGTCCGAACGGCTCGGTGAGGGCTAGGAAGACACGATTTCTCGCACACGCACATTCGCGCACAAGCAACAACTGCCTGGTTTTATTGTGCTGTACATGACAGGTATGTCTGGGGCTCTAAGTCTGAAAGCCATAACTGCTTTGGACTCTAGAGTCTAAACGCAATACTTGCTTCGGGCTATTTAGAACCCTAACCCTGGGGCTCCATGTCTATAAATAATGCCTACATTGGGCCCCAATGTCTATAAATATTACCTACATTGGGCTATTTGGATCCCTAGGGTAAGGTTAATGACCCTAAACCCTAAACCCTAAACCCTAACCTATTTGGATCCCTAGGGTAAGGTTAATGAGAATGGCTCTGACTCGCATTCTCCCTTTCGCGTCGGTCTCATTCAATATTTGGGAAATTTCCCAAAATTAGGGGTACCTTTTTAGGGATCCTTATAATAAGGACTATAGTATATTGGGGTCTATATTGGGGCTCCCCTATTTTGGGAAAGTACCATTTAGTGTTTCACAGCTAGTGTCTTCAGGCAAGTATCCCTCTTTTGGTAACAGTGCTCCCTCCCTTGTCGGTGTCCTGCACCCTCTGCTCCGAACTTGTGGGGGCAAGCAAAAGCTTATGCCTCTAAAATGCCTTGACCCTAAACCGGTGAATCCGAGCGGCATGTCGCTCATGGCAACTTTACTAGCCTAATGTTTGCCATAAGTAGGACCAACTACAGGAGGGATATTTCCAGTGTGGGGAGTTTATATAATGGGTATATAGGGTCCGTGGGGAGTTATGTAAGGGGTATGTGAGGCTGATGTAAGGTCCTTAGATGGTAACTCCCCTCCTGTAATTGCCTTAGACATAACTACTGGTCTGGAGTCTGAGGGTCTAAGCAGGCTCTTCCCGACTGACACGCAGCAGGCCCCCCTCGAGGGCTTTAGGATTTAGGGTACGCGCTTGTTATCCCTTGGCACCTCGAAGACTTTAATTCAAGTTTGTACCCTTCATGTTTGTAACCCTGGGTCATGGATCCCAAATACTCTTACTAAGGGCCATATTGCGGGGTTTAGGGACCCAAGCCCGAGGGTACAAACTCTAAGGGCACTAAGGAAAGCACCCTGAAACCCATCTCAGTATCTCGGAACTTCCCCTACACATTCCGAAAGGGGACCCATTTTCACATTGTCATACTGCTGATACTGAAAGTCCTGCATGACTTGAGTGTACTATAATAAGACAATTCCCAATCATAAGGTACTTACTGGGTTGCTGTTAAGGAACTGAAATTAAGTGACAATAATGGATGTATATATATATAATACTTAATCTGGTTTCGCCAATATAGTAACCTATCCACCGTAGTTACAGGGTCCCCAGGCTATTTGAGACACTCCCAAACCCCTAAAGATTTAAACCGCCAAGTCACAGTGCATCCTGGGCAACCTGTTGCAACACCAAAGGCTTTAGGGTTTAGGGCTTCGGGTTTAGGTTTTAGGTTTTGAGCTGCGTGAACGCAGGAACCGTTTAGGGCTTGGGGTGGGTGACCGTGCCGCTTGGTTCTACAGAGCCAGCTGCAGACACTGAGCAAGGGTTCAAACTCTTGATTGGTCTGCCTTCTGCTTAACCCTATCTTTGCATGATTTTTTATGGCAGCGTCCAAATAAAAACTCTGTCTTCCTTATGCAATGGTACTAATAGCAGTGATATTGTGGATGATACTCATAATGTTGAACGTGCCCTGCATCCTAGCGACGTGAGAACGCCCGTTTCTACCCTGAACCTCAAACCCGAGACCCCCATTTGACCCAAAGGGTTCGAGTACCCAAGAATTGGATTCTTAAAGTTTAGGTGATGGGAGTTGTAGTACAGATTTAGGGTAAGTAGATGCTTCTTAAGTCCTTGCACCTTTAGGGTTACTGCTGTAGGACAGGCGGGAATGAGCCCAGTGCAACCTGGATGATTTTCGAGACAGCTAGCTTGTTCGATGCAACTGTGTCCGTTTCGAAGTGGATTTAAGTATATAGCTTCCCTGCTTACAATTGTGTTCAGTTCAAACTGCCTTGTGAATACACCCTGAATATACTAATAAGCGGAATTACAGCAAAATCATAACATCGTAAGAATAAAGCATAAAACTAATCATAATGGCGTACTCCGAGACCAAAACCTTGAACCTCGCAGCGTAGCCTGACCGCGAGTCGTAAATCTTGACTCTTAAGCCAAAATCCTAGGCCCTAGGGTTTAGAGTTTGGGGTTTAGGGTACCCAAAACCTCCTATGTAGCTCCTTTTGGGCTTGTTATGGTTTTTGCTAAGGCAGTTTAGTATGCTCCCCAAATCAGAACTACATAAGAGGTTCTGTTTAAGCCCTAAACCTTGAACCCAAAAAACCCTGAACCCCAGGCCCCGCACACCTGTACCCCAAACCCTAAACCCTAAACCCTAAACCCTAAACCCCATACCCGGACCCAGAGCCCAGAATCCGATGAGTTGTTTGTTATAAAGTTCTACAGGGGTTGTACAGGGGTGTCGGCGATAATGGAAAAGAAAATGGAAAATACAATTTAAGGTCTAGGGTTGAAGGGTTTTAGGGTCTAGGGCTAGACCTTCCATGACTTCCATGTACCCAGAATTATGGCCAAAATGCCCAGTATTTGTTAACGGCTATGATCACAGGTATTTGGTAGGTCTCGGAGACTAGGTCAACCCTAAACCCTCAAGAATAGGGTCTTTTTGGTGGTTAAACCCATTAAGATTATATTCCCTATATAAGATACTATACCCCAAAAGGAAGATATAATGTACTGTATATTGGGTACCATAGTATCCCCAAATAAGATACTACCCTCAAGAGCCTGTGCGCCTGGAGCCACTTCCGCACGTCGCCTTCGCCCACACATCCCACGGCCGCAGCAAGCGCCTTGGTTGCCACCTCCTGGAATCAAGAGCTGAGTTTCCAAGGTTTGACATTTATAGTCCCCCTTGAGTAGATAGAATATGTGGTCTATGGGCATCCTACCATAATATACCCAAAGCCATATTTTATCTACTTAAGGGGGACTATAGCTCTGTGGGGAGTGGAATTTAGGTCTTTCAGTTTTGCATTATCGGCTTATACTGGTTAATTAGGAGAAGCAATGGAACATTGAATGGCAGGACTGGGTATTCCTTAGTTGGGGGTGTATTGGGCTTTCTGGACTTTGCAATTGGTTCTCTGATGCGCCTCAGCCCCATCACAGAGCGATCGCAGACGGGCAAGGGACCGACGCCGCTTCCCGCGGGAAAGGAAACCTCGCGGGGTTACGGTTCAAAGTTAAGGCCCACGTGTTAGAACGTGGAAGTAGAATGACTGGTCCTAACTTTCCCTCCTCCCCTATGTCCGAACCCTAAACCCTAAACCCTCAGCCCTAAACCCTGAGCCCTAAACCCCAAGGGTTTAGGGTGAGGGGCCGGGCATTCAAACTTCCTGGCTTCAACGGTGGAGGACATAAGTTTGTGAGATGGGGCTTGGCAGATAAGAGATCCTTGGTTTAGGGCTTAGGGTCCTAAACCCTAAACCATGGTCACAACATTAGGGAATCTGGTATATTGGAGTTGATATAGGGGCCCCCACATGCTGGAAACTGCCAGATGAGCGTAGTCATAAACACACTTCGAAGACCGCTGAGACAGGAAGCTGAAAAGATGAAACCCTAAACCCCAAACCTCCAACCCTTGGTAAACACTGAACCCTAAATACTACCGCATAAATGCACTCGCATCACATGGCTTACCATCCCAACCTTTAAGATTTTTTTCTTAGAGTTTTGGGCTCCAGACTTAGGATCTTAAGGGTATAGGGTTTGGGCTCATTAGGGTTGAGGGGTTAAGTTTTTGGCTTAAGGCTTCGGGTTTAGGGTTTGGGTTCGTTAGCTTAGGGCTTAAGGCTTAAGCTTAAAGTTTAGGGATTAAGGCTTAGGGTTAAGAGGTTGGGTACTTTAGACTTTGGGGCTTAAGGTTTGGGCGTTGGGGCTTGGGTTCGTCAGGGTTTCCGGCTTAGAGCTTAGGGCTAAAGGCTTGGGGTTGAGAGTTTAGGGCTTTGGGTTTACTGCTTGGGTTGTGGGACTAGAGCTTGGGGACTATGACCGGGCCGGAGCAAACCGGGCCTCCGAATGCCTAGGCCCTTCCGTCTCAGCTTAATGAGGTACAAGCCGGTTTAGGGTTTAGGGTCTAGGGTTTGGGGTTTAGGGTGTAGGGTTTAGGGTTAAGGGTTTAGGGTCTAGGTTATGGACAGAATAAGTGACAGAAGATGGTGGTTGAAGGAAATAAGATATATCATCTTCTTGCCAGAAACTTCCATACCCAAAGGAGGTTGTGATCCTAGCGCTATGGAAATGCACCCGGGGATGCCCATCCCTGTATGACCCCCAGAGTCCTCGCATCATTGTGCTTAGGGTTTCGGGTCTAGGCTTAAGGCTTCCGGGTTAGGGTTCAGGGTTTCAGGTCTAGGGTTTTGGGGCTTAGGGAAAAGCATGCCAGAAAACACCCAAGCCCGAACCCTCCAAACCGGGCTGGAAGGTCGGAAAACTCCAAAGCCCTAAGCTATTGTCCCCCTTAACTAGATAGAATATGGGGTATATGGGGATCTCATTAATAGACCCAAAGTCATATTCTATCTACTTCAGGGGGACTTCAGCTTTGAACCCTGAATGAACTCAAAACCCTACCTAGGCCTCCCAATTACCTGTAGTTACCTGGTCTATAACGGCATGTAGGCTGCTGTTATGGGTTTTTTGGGGAGGCCTAGGTGAACCCCAGGCCCCAGCCACAACCACGCCTCGGGCGGAGGTAGCGGAAACTGGTTCTTCCTGACGGCTTACACTACTACTGTTGATACTACAAATCCTGCATGACCTTACTATACTGTAGTACCATAGTTCTCAAGCTATGAGGCACCTAGGGTCATGCAGGATTTCTAGTATCCAGCGTACCACTACCCCTCCCCCCTATACTTTGGTACTGCCTCCCCACCCTGCATCAGTTTATATCAGGGGTCATATCAAGGGCTATGTATTTCTGTAATTGCGTTAGGAATCATGGGCATCTCACTTTTACAGAGTGCGGCTGTGCCCAACCTATACTAGCTACCCACCTTAGACTCTGAGGCCTAATGGAGGCTACTCAAGGGCGAGCCTTAAGGTGGGGTAGCTATGGGGTGCTTAGGGCAACCCATGAGCTCTGGGTGCGCCTCAAATCACGTTTTTCGTTTTAGGGTTTTGGGACGCAAGGCCCTACAGCCTATAGAGTTCTAGATACAGTCCCCTTTAAGTAGATAGAATATGGCTTTGGGTATATGATAATAAGATCCCTATATACCCCATATTCAGATTCTATCTAGTTAAGGGGGACTATGAGTCACCCTTTCCTGGAGGGTCTAGAATATGGAAAATGAGGATGGCTAATATTGCATCATCCAGCAAAGGTTGTAACAGAGTTGGTTTATCGCAAGCACTATAGTCCCCCTGGACCTATAAAACATAGTATTGTTCGACAATACTTCCTTAGGGGTATAGTACAATAGAAAATTCAACGAAATTCCCAAGGAGACTACAGAGCCTGTGTGGCTGTAAGTCTGGCAAGTGTCTATCTTGTTTTTGCAACGGCTTCAGCAAAATCTAGAAACGTGTTCGTTATCAGGACGAATCCGCAGGACGGCAGAGAACACATTCCCTGCATGATCCCTGTACAATAAGCCCCCGACCCTAAACCCTAAACCTGTAATCTACGTCAGAAGTCCTGGGCTGCGTCCGCAATGGCGTCACTGGTGTTGGAGGAATTCTCACCAAACACCTCAGCTGAGGACCAGAGTTTTTACTGTCAGAGAGCTAGAATCCCTTTACTGTACACTTCCCCAAAACGTGGGCCGCTACAAGTAGTGCTTCACTACTCCCAGGTCACTCAAGTTCAGCCAGATAGGAACTTGCTTATGGTTCGGTGCTGGGTTTATTTAGGCTTCTGGGTTTAGGGTTGCATTCTAGTCCCCCCAGAGCAGCACAAGCAACTCAGCCAGAACATCCACCTCAAGCCCTCTGCTTTCAAGAAAGGCACGGGTTGCATCTCCACCGGTTCCGCCTGACTGCTCTCCAGCTTCGCTGGTGCCAGGTGCGCCTCGCTGCTAACAGAGATGTGTTGAAGAATAATGAGAATACTATTTGCTAGTTATGAGAGTAGTAATACCAACAAGGATAACAAGCATACAAATAATAGTATAGGAGTCACAATACTAGCAATGATCAAGGCAACATGCATCACACGGAACCTTAAACTCCAAACCTTAAATCCTGAAGCCCCAACCCAACCCATCGGCACAGTTTTCCTCTTGAAGTAATATACTCTAATCTTCGACCAACCACTTTATCAAACCCAATAGGGAACTACATAGGAGCCCATGGGTAAACCTGCCCGGAACGAATCAGAGAGGGATGGCACCACCAGGGTTCACCCTAAACCCTAAAGTGGAAACAATGAAGGAAGCCCTCAGGTTGATTTCTATGATCTTCAGAGTACACACTGAAATGCAATCTTTCCTATCGTTTCTGGTTATTATTTGGGTTATATTGGATTTTTTTATGGGGATAATGGAAAAGAACATGGAAACAACTATAATGGGTTATATAGGGTTGACATGTTGGGTTTGAAAGATGCAATTGCCGGTGCCACTCTCTCCTCCTCAAGAGAAATGCTTCTAGGCAAGGCGTTGCATTGTAAATACCCAGAGCCCCTAAAGGATCCAAAAATGGAACCCCCTAATAATCCCCTAGTTTCCCCAATGTAGTAATTGGTTCGTATTGGGGGGGGGTTCAATTTTTTGGATCCTNNATCCTTTAGGGGGTCTGGGTAAAAGGGCTACAACAAGGTGCCTTTAAGTTTGAGACTCGCTGAATGAATGACTGAGCTATAACGGGCAAACTGGGTGCCGTGACCGAGCTCAACAGTTGGCTGGCTGCTTGGGATTCTGGTGCGTGACGGTAGTCAGAAAACAAAGGTAGCGGTGGCAGCTGTAGTATGCAGATCTTTGCAATGGGATTTGTAATAGATATTTGCGAAAGTATAGACCCCTGCGCAACACCCCTCTTATTCTAAACCCTGCATGACCTTCGGGACAACCTAGTCTACAGAGGTTACTGCTAACCTGGAGCTGAGCTTCAAGAGGTCGGTACCTTGCCTCCCGAAAAGAAGAATGGCCCATCAGTTCGGGCGTCACTAGAAGATCTCCAATTTAATGCACTGGGCAGAAATCGCAATGAGTCCTGGGACCACGAACCTATATCAAGTGCGAAGCAACCTATCAAAGACCCTCGACCCTTAATGTTCACGTGACATTAATACCCCCCCCCCCCNNCCCCAGATCTTGTTTTGCGATTCGGGCTTATGGAAGGGGGGGTGGTCGCAATAATAAATGACGGTGGTGGCGGTAGGCTAGGTAGTGCAGCTCGTAGTACCAGTAGTACAAGTAAAAGGAAATCTAATAAAATCGGGATATTTCTGGCCGGAACAATATATTATTGCCACCCCTTTATTATTGCGATTTGGACCTAAGTAGACCTTGTTGGGCTCAAAACTTGTTAGACAGCAAATTTGCTTGTACAGGATTTTTCCGGCCCAGCAACTCAATGCTAGTGTCACCCCCTTTATTAATGCTATGTGAACATTACTTGAACCCCATAAAGAGCGCTTCAACGACTTTCGCCCTTAAAAAAAAAACAACCTACGTATGTAGATTTCCATGGGTGTCTCTCAAACGTGCCTCTACAAAATTCTAAACCCGAAACCCTAAACCCAAAGCCCTGCAGGGGACCCCCATCCCACTGTGGTCCACATCTGTCCCCTGAACGCCCTGGGTCCCCGGTATAGAGAAGCTCCTCATACTTGTGAAAGTAGGATAGCAAAGTCACCTGCTCAGACCCTGTAGCCATAGTAAACACAAGCTCATATGGCGATTTCTCACACGTCTGGATGATTCTTTGACTTTTGAACAGGTTATAAGAAGTCTCCCCGCTTTTGAAAGTGCATGATGGCGACGCTCAGCTTGACAACCTCTTGCATGCAAGCAGGGGCCCCAGTATGGACCTCAAAAGACTATAAACTCTAACCCCTATAATGGGGACTCCCCGTAACGGCTTCCTGCTTGTCTCGAAGCCCCCAGAAGCTTGCGCGCCTGCAGCCACTTCTGTGCGTCGCCTCTGGGCAGCTCAAGCACTGCAGCAACAGGAGGCGTGTCCTGGGCGTCCTCCTGGGTTTGAGGGTTCGGGTGATTGATTGCCGTGTGCAAGTTTTAGGAGTGTCGGAGGGTGCTAAAGATTGCAGTGAAGGCAGTAGGGATTAGAGTTGAGGTTTCTGGGGCTTAAGGGTTTAGGGGATCGAGGGTTGCTTGCTGGTTCAGCCCATACTTGCATGAAGTAGGGAAGGGCTCAAATGATTCCAGCTACATGACACTTCTATTCAACAAGTTCTTGCGGTAGATGTTGATCCTCTCCCCTATCTTCAATACTCACACCCCCCTAATATTTAATCTTCCCTATATTCTATCCACACACCCATGATAGCGGCCTGCAAACCCTTTTCTGTTGTTAACGGAGGTCGCGGCAACCCTCCACCCTGGATGCAGAAACCCAAGTCCTGAGTCCTAAACCCTGAACCCTACCTAGAAAGCCTAGTTACCCACAATAATGGGCTACTTTAACCCAAAGTAATAGGAAATTAGGGGAAAGTTGCCTCTAATTATGGGTAACTGGCTTTCTAGGTAATCCAGAAGCTCTAAGCCCTAGAGATCCTTCGGAAGCACGGGCGGCGCGCTCATTGTGAGTTCGCCCTGGCGGGGGTTCGGCTCCCTGTGACTCGGGAGGGGGGGGGGGGGGA
>CAJNIZ010024280.1:47563-59514 GCA_905231905.1 Symbiodinium pilosum | reverse complement strand
GGGTTTAGGGTTTAGGGTCTGGTCTCTATCATGTCCTGGTGCTGATGTATGTCATGTGTTCACGGCCTTCGCTTACCCCTTACAGGGCGTGGGAGTCCACCTAAATTCGAGTCAGCATTACACAAGCTGATGAACAGTGACGAGCGGAGGGATGGACCCATAGCAGTTGCATCTTTCTACATACTGACACTAAAACACACCCCCCACCCCTGGAATTCAATACCACCCGTGCAGTAGGGAACCTGTTGAGTATTGGGGGTGGGGAGTATTTGATACTAGTAATGAGGGGACCAAGAACCCCTGGAGTTAAGTGTTTCACTCCTGCGTACCACAAGAGAGGTACGAGATGAAGACTTCATGACAAAGGTTTGGGTTTAGGGTTTTAGNNTAGGGTTTTAGGGTTTTAGGGCTATTAGGGTTTAGGGTTTAGGATTTAGGGTTTTAGGGCTATTAGGGTTTAGGGTTGTTGTTACATCCCTTTGAAATGATGATTCACCGTGGCGGCTGCTTCAAGTGCTGGGTTTCAACTCCTCTGCCCTATCGGACGTCGCAATACTGACTCTAGCCGCTAAGTCTCAAGACAAAAGCGCATTACCAAGCCGTAAGCACTAGGAGCTTTCATGAGTTTCTGTGCCGCACAGGACAGGTCCAGTTGTCATTGGGCTTTGGTACACTGAAATTACTGATCATACTCAACAATATCCCTACTTGGATACCGTTTCAAAGGTATCTTTGGATATGACTTACAAAAATGCATGTATTCTTCATCGGGCTTTCGTATACTGAAATTACCGACAACAACACAGGAACCCTCTGCAATATCGCGAACTGCATGCGCCTGATCTGGGTCATCATCCCAATCCAGGCCGTCGCGGAATGTAGGCTGTAGAGGTCTTATCCGGGACATCATGCGCCTGAGCACTTAAGTGGCTAAGCCGAGTAACAACAGTCTGTACAATGCTGGAATCGATCGCTGTAAACTTAAGCCGCAAAGAAGAGTCTTGGTTCTGAGACGCCCCAAGTGAGTGGCGTCTTTTGGGCTTTACTTCCAGTATATATACCCAAAAGGAGGATATAATCTTACTCTATATTATGTACCATTGTAACCTCCAGTAATATACTACTCATACATCATGTTGGTTGAAAGATTGCCAACGAGGACGTGGCTCAGGCCCTCATAAGCCTGGCATGAAGGTCTAGGGGCTTAGGCCTCCCCAAGCCCTGAGCCTTAAGCCCTCAACCCTAAACCGCAAGCACTTTTAGGATTAAGGGATGGCCAGTCGACTTCTTTGATCAATCCTCCAGAGCACGCTATCCATGTCACAGAGCTTGGGTCTACGGGTTTTTGGGTTTGGAAACTTAGGTTTTGGAGTTTAGGTTATAGGGTTGGGGGGGTTAGGGTTTTGGGCAGTTTGATGGGTTTTGGGCTCCAAGTATCTGACTACTGTCTCGTAGTAGAGGTGGACGAAGACTGGCTTTCTTTGGCTGTTGTAAACTCGACTACGCTCCTATTGCAACTGCGAATGAAGGGGTTCTCGCACTACCCGCCTATGAGCTTAATAGCCCTAGTCATCCACTACATAAGCTATTAGTTGAGGGAGAACTTGGGGTGGTAGCACAGGGTGGGGCCATGAAACTTGGGTCCATGTATGTATCTGTATAACCTGGGCCCTAAAGTAGCTGTATTGGAAGCCCTTTGGGCCCTAAGTATATGCGGTATGCCTATCCTGAACCCTAAACCCTAAACCCTATACCCTGAACCCTAAAGTCCTACGTCGTGCCCTGAGGCCTAGCGATAAGGCCTTGCCTGCTTTAGGCTTTAGGTCAATCCCCTCCACAGTCAGAGCCCCCAAATATGGAGTTAACAGGGCCTCGATATACCCACAAGACTCCTTTGTGGTACCCACTACTGAGTGAGGGATTGACGCCTAAACCCTAAACACAAATTCCTCAGCCCTAGTTACATTACATTGACCCAACTTTAGGCTCTGCCGGATCCTACGGGAAAAGCTCTGATCTAGAATCTGCTGGAGGATGGACACGAAGGTTCCGCAGTAAAAGGGCCCCATCTAATACCGAAACAGCCCTCTGCAGACCCATTTTTGTCAACCCTAAACCCTGAACCCTAAACCCTAAAACCCTAAAGCGCGCGCAAGTGATCACTGTATCATCCTGATAGCCAATATGCCGGAGCTTTTCAAAAACATCTCAACTAGCCCGGCCAAGGAAAACTCTCTAGACCAAAGCTGCAAATCACAGTTCCTCTGAAGCCCTTAACCCAAAACCCTAAACCCCGAACCCTGAACCCTAAAACCCTAAACTCTGAACCCTACACTCCAAACCCTGCACCCCTAAACCCTAAACCTTCTAAATCCTAAATCGTGAAACCCCTAAATCCTGAATCCTAAACCTTACAAACCCTTAACCTCACAAAGCTTTAAACTTTACGAGCCCTTAACCTTCTAAACCCTAAAAATTTTACAAACCCTAAATCCTGAACCCTAAACCTTCGAAACCCTAAACCCTGAATGTAGAAGCCAGGCCGCAGCTGCTTCAGAGCAAGCAAAAGCGCCGTCCGCTCCGAATGAGCGGCCGTCACACGCGACGAAACGCCGGGAAGGTCCTTCGGGTTCAGGGCTTTGGGTTTAGGATTCAGAGTTTAGGGTTCAGAGTCTAGAGTTCAGGGCGTAGTTTAGGGTTCAGGGTTTAGGGTCTTGTTCTGATTACAGAAATCCGCTGAATACTTTCTTATGGTTCTACTACAATGGAAAATTGTAAATCAGTCCTGGGAAATAGGAGAACACAATGTTTCAATATTGCCTAATTAATGCTTTCCGTATTCGCCTTAGCCGTAGCTGTTGTTTTTTTTACAATTTTTATGAAAAAAACCATGTGGATGTTTCTCCTTCTTGCGTAACCCAGCAGTAAGACTACTGTCATTCCTGGAAGCCTGTAATAGGTTGACTTACTGGTTCACAGTAGGCGAATAATAAGGAAAACTAACCCCTATATGATCTTGATCTCTATAATATTACATATTTTGGGTACTGCCCCCCCTCAGTAACAGTTGGATACTAATAATTGTAATATGGTTAAATATATGGCCCTTAATAGGGGTCTAGACTGTTACGGGGTGGGGGCAGTGCCCAAACATATTCCATTGTTCCCCTCAACCCTAAACCAGTGAGTTGAGGGACCTCATGCTGGAAGCCAAGGCCCGCCCCGTATCTCTAAATCCAAAGGGCCCGGAAGAGGGAACGTGGTGACCAGAAAAGGAAGGAATGGAATGTAGGGATGCCTATATGAGGTTTATGTAGGGACTACGAGACCCTAAACCTTAGCATTCTTTACTACTTAGCATCTGCAACCCTTAATCCTTAAACCGACGAGGTACTTGGAAGCCCATGGGACTTTGTAACTACCTATAACTGGGCTTACCTATAACTGGGCTTATGACACCAATTATAATCCCCTTAAATGGGCTTATGAGGGTTCCCCCAATTATAATTGGGTTTATAACCCCAGTTATATGTAGTCACTAAGTCCCATGGGCTTCCAAGTATACTTCTCAGTCCTCCGTTGCTTGAAGGATGGAATCCGGTGCTGTGCCCATGACCCTCAGGCAGCCAGGGGTTCTCACAAGGGGCGCCCCTGAAAACCATAGGGATATCTGGGCCAAAACCCTAAACCCTCAGTCCTCCAGCAAATTTCGGAGCCCCCCTTACGGCTTAAGGAGCTTCAAGGGTTGTTTAGGGAAACACCCGGCGGTGGCCCCATGGTACCCTACAGAATGCTGGGCTTGGGTCCACCGAACCCACATGGAACGCCACAGAGCCCGCATTGAAAAGAACAATTAGGGTGTAGGGTTCAGGGTTTAGGGTTTAGGGAAATGGTTTTTGAGGTTCCATGTTAGTTTGAAGGAGGGTAATGTTTGTGGTGATTAAGCTTTGTAAGCCCTTAGTTTGCATTCTTGTTATGACATACTAGACGCAAAGGAGGATATGGTAGCTTCCCCCAAAAGGGAGGACCCCAGTATAGATTCCAAAATGCTGTACTCCTGTTTATAAGAACCCTCGACAGTGCATCGCTCACTTTGGGAACCCCTGTACATCTTTCTCTGTATGAAAACGACACTCAGACGTCATGGCCTTGATTGTGATTTAGAGTTTATCGTGTTTAGGGTGTGTAAGATGTTTAGGGTTTAGGATGTTTAAGGTGTTTAGGATTTAGGGTTTGTGGGGTTTTGGGGTCTGTGTGTTTGAGGGGCTTAGGGCGTATGGTGTCTAAGGTGCTTAAGGGCTTGGGGCTCAGGATTTTGAGTGTTTACAGTTTAGGGTTTTGGGTGTTGAAGGTGTTTCGGGTTTCGAGTGTTCAGGGTTTAGGGTGCTTGGGGTGTTTAGTGAGGTTTGTGGTTTGGGTGGTTTTTAGTGCCCCATGACTTGGAAGTTCGTTGGACTGCCTCAACCCTTACATTAAACCCTCTGCGCCATAGTCTAAACTCCCCGTATCCCCCTTTTATAAACACTATAATCAAGACTCCCCTATATAATCCTGTATGTAACTCCCTTTAACGAGTTTAGACCAAAGTTCATAGTCACAACTACCATAGCTGGGCTTATATGGGCCATTATGGGCCTATGACCCTACTCATAGCTATCCCAGCCGCCCTTACAGGTACTCCCAGTATATGTGAGGCATCCTCTAAAGTAACAAGCCCTCTCCCCTTGAAGGAGTTTAGACTGTAGCTCCTCTGGCTCTGTTTCGCCATGTAGCAGCTATAAACCTCCAAGCGGCTTCAGCCTTCTCAAAATGTAAGTAGGCACAATCACTTGGGATAACCAACCCCTAAACCCCTAAACCCTAAACACCAAATTCTTTCTTATTAATTTGGTAAACAGACTGTAGTCGTGAGAGGGTTGCAGCATTTTTGGGGCCCGAATTATTGAATTATGCTCACGTTGGACCCCTTTGGGCCCTCATAAAAAAGGTTAAGGGTTTAGGGTATCCACGCTCTTGCAAAGCATACTGGAACCTCTGAATACCTTATGCATCGGTGTCTACCTGAAAGAGCACCACAGGGGCTCTCAAAATGGGGTACCCCCTGAAACCCTGGGGGCATGTGGGCATAGGGGCCTCCTTTCTCCCAAGGAATTCCCGACTATTCCCATTATTGTCACCGTTACTAGTACTATTCGCATTGCTGTCACTGTTCCAAATTTTGTTACTGGGTATCTACCTCTTGCTGCTACTGCTACTGTTGCGGTTGCGGTCACTACTAGTTCAAGTGACCCTAAACCCTAAACCCCAAACCGCGTTTTAGGGTTTAGGGTTTAGGGTTAGGGACCTGGGAGATGCGGCTGGGCAGCTGCAGCATGCTGCGGTGGGACTTGTCCGTATCAAGGGACCTGGAGGATGAGGACTAGAGTTTCAACTTTAGAGCGTAGTGTTACAGTCCCCCTTTAAGTAGATAGAATATGGCCTTGGGTATATTATAATAAGATCCACATATACCTCATATTCTATGCCTTATATAACCCACTATAGTAGCTTCCATTTTCTTATCCATTATCCCATATAACCCCAATATAACCCTAACATTACTCCATATTCTATCTACTTAAGGGGGACTATAGGGTCTGGGGTCCCTCAGATGCATGGAAGCCGTGGTTGAAGCGGGCGAAGTTGCCTTGAAACCTGCTTTGAAGCCATGGGGTTTAGGGTTTAGGGCTTAGGGTTTAGGGTCTTCAGATTAGCATGACTCCAAGGACCATCAAGGATATATGAGCTGTAGTCTAACCTCCTTAAAGGGGGGTTATGTACGGGATTGTATAGGGGACTACTATAGGGCTCATTCAGGCGGACACTAGGAGTTTAGACTATAGCTCATATTAAGGTTCACCAGTCATCTTTGCCAGCTTTGTCACAAGTAGGAAGCGGGTATGGAAGCAGTCAGAACCCTCCCATTTGGACTCCCAAACTTTAAAGGCCCCAGACCTTGGAGGAAGCATAGCCCTGAAAATATGGTGCGGCAGGAATTCTGCAGTGGGATAGATTACGGTCGCCCCTCAAGGTCCCCCCCCCTTGATTAAGGATATTCAAGGATAGTTTTTGGCCTAGTGTATTGGGACGGATCTTCATGAGGGTGTGCAATTACCTTATCTGCTAGGTTTCGGAAAAAAGAGACACCCAAAGGTGCTGTTGATGGAGGAAGTCTTGCACCACATAAAGTCCTCTAAAGCCATAGGAATCACAATATTTCAAGGCCCTAAGTAGTGCATAATTTCCACCATCAACAGCATGCCCTGAGCAGAGTGAGTGTGGAGAGTCCGCATACTAGAAGCCGCACGATTAATCGACCAGCCCCTTTGGCCTTCATGAAGGCTCCTATGAGTATTCAATTCGTTGCTGCAAAACTTTCCTGAAGATTTACACCCTAAACTCTGAACCGTGTCCAGCAGCATGGAGAGGAGTGCCAGAAGCTCCTCCGAAGATGCTTCTTGAACTCCCCAAAGCAAGCAACATAACCCTCATCGCGAAACCTGGACCTAAACTTCCAACACTGACTAATCCTAAAGCCAAATCTGGAATCCTCAAACAAGGGACTTCTTATGAGGGATCAAACTGGGGTTGAAAGTTCAGTGTCGATGACTTATCTACCAAAAGCACGTCGTCCTCAAAATGTGGAGACCTTGTTGGGGCACATCTTCCAGAACGCGGCGAAAAAAAAAATGTTGGGTGAAATTCCTGCCTTGGCTGAAAAAACTCTACACCGCATCCTGCGCGCTCACAATTGAGGGTTTAGGGTTTAGATCCATCCCTTTGATCACAAGTATAAGAAAAGAATGGACTGCCGGGGCCTACATGTTCCGACTTGGTGCTGAGGTATGTTGTGCTTTAGTTCCATCAGGATCACATGTGGGATTTGGCCTACGTTACTGTTCGCATATTCGGGAAATTAACATGGGGACCAGAATTGCAATAGGAATCCCACTACAGGGACCCGTGCAATACTGAATGTGAGGAAATCCCCATGTGACAAATGTTGGTAACTTTTCCGGGCTCCACAGTGGAAGTTTGGGAGATGAGGTCGAAAAGCTTCACCCTATAAATCCTAAACTTTGGGTACTGCCCCTCGCTACAGTCTATAGTAGGGGTCTTATGAAGGGCTTTATATCACTACATTACAAATATTATCCAACTTTTACAAAGTGGGGGTAATACCCACCGCAAGCCTCTGGGAGCTTAAACGGTAGTGTAAGCCACTGGTGTTTAAGCGGGGTGGGGGAAGTGATCTCCACATTTGTTCGTACATAACCCTCATATGTACCCTGAATTAGGGCGTAGAGTTTAGGGTTTAGGGTTTATCCCTTCCCCAAATACTCCTTGGCAAAGATAAATAATTCGCAGCTCGGAATTCGATTTATTGTTAGGGTGGTTTTGAAAGGTTTTGTATTGAACCAATTAGACAGGGTTGCCTAGAATGCATTGAAGCTCCACGGAAAATCAACAATTCATGCATCAAACCACTTGATTAATTACAGGAATTGATAGTTGGATATCTAAACAACAGAGTCAGTCGATGCTATGAACCTGCGTATGAGTGGAATTATTCAACTCATTCATTGTTTGGTGGTCCCTGTTTAAAGGAGTCTTGCACTTTTAAAAGTGCTCTTCCAGGTTTTGAGGCCCTGAGTTTATTGTTTAATGTTGTGGAGAATTAATGAGAGGCGGAAGGGATTACAACTTGCGTATAGAGCCTATAATTACTTCCCTTAAACACTAGAAAGTTATGGACCATGCAGGGGTACATGCATTGGCTCACAACAGGTGTGTACAGTACTGGAGAAACGGTATGGAGACCGACGGAATACAGAATGATATCGCGGTTTCCAACCCCTATATATTACCCTCTATGGTCAACACCAGGGTGTCTGCTTAGAGGAGTGCACTATGAGACGGTGTGTCCTTGCCCCGTGGCTTACGTCTGCCACGGACATTCTCGGCCGTCAAGTGTCCTGAAGTGCATTTGTAGAGGTGATATGGGGGCTTCCGGCTAAACCGTGGTCAAAAAAGCATGTTTGGATTATGAATTCCTGACCCCCAATTAATGAAAAGACCCGTATGGGGATGATGTACTTAGGGTTATATCTGGACGTATGTAAGGCTATGGGGTGTAGGATTACCTGATTCCCTGAACCCCGAAAACTGTTCAAAACACTATTGCCTGGCCTGGGAGGGGAGGGGGGGGGAGAGGGGGGGGAGAGGGGGGGGATTGGGGGTGCGTTTAAGGATTTGGGCCAGTATTTCCATTATCTTGAGAAGTTTCGTGCAGCTAAGTCTCCACCAAAAAACTTCAGGCCACAAAATGGATGATGGAGGATCCACCCCCCACACGCTGCACTCCAGATCTTGAAGTACACTGTTTAACCCGAAATAAACCCATATACCCCCTCTATAACCCTCTATAGTCCCCATGTCATATAAGCCCCATATGCAACACCTCGCAACCATGCCCTAGCTTGCAATCAGCCCAGCCAGAGGTTTCCTAGGGCAAGAATCTAAGTCGAACGGAACGAAGTGATGGCTTTACAACATCTCACCTTGGCAGAATCTTAGGCAGCCATGGGGTATTGAGAATTCTAAAATGCTTTTGCTCCACAACCGGATCCACAGGTCAACTTGTTATAGGTCCACCTGCCCCTTAAACCGTCATCTAGTCAATGTATTCCATTATTCCCTAGAAGCCCCTAATAAGTAAAGGCCCCAAATCCAGCAGCTACACCACATTGAAAACACTTAGACCCCGCCCTCTAGACACTACCTGGCAAGTCCTCGTACCCCAAACAACAAGCCTTCCTTACCCAAGGGCAAGGTTGCCAGTGGCTTCCAAGACAAATCTGCAAAGCCCAAGCCGCGCAGAGGTATTGGAAGATTCCGATTCAAGAATATGCCCTTGCGGTGAGTTTGTGCTAGGGCCCTCTAGCTTTCCAAGAAGACCCCCAAACCCTAAACCCCAAAACCCTACCAGAATCCCCAAGCCCTGAAGTCTACAGACGTAAGCCCTAAATCCTACGAGTAGGCCCTAGTGACAAACGAACAACTCTCTATACACACCCCAAACTCCAACCCTCAAGCTATGTCGGCGTTAAACCTTCTAAACCCTCTACACCCCGGGGTATAGGTTTTTATCCCTAAGGCCTCAAGCCCTAACCCTAACCCACACACACACACACACACACGCGCACACACACACACACACAAAAACAACCCTAGGGCTGTCCTCGAGCCAATCTTTGGGCCCTCAGACGCCAAGCGGGATCACTGGTCAGCCTAGCCTTACAGAAAATGAGTGTTGGGGTTCAGGGTTTAGGGTTCATGCTTTGGGGTTAAGGTCAACTTGCAGGTTTAGGGTTTAGGGTTTATAGACCGAATGTATAGTAGAGGTCATACAGGGTGTATATTGTGTTTTATAGGGTTATCCAGGGGTAGATGAGGGTAGGGTAATGATAGCCCAACCATAACTAGTCTTAGACCAGGCTTATACGTGGATCATAAGTACACCTATCAGTTCATGGGTTCCCTAGTACGCCCCCCTATACTCCCTCTCCAGGATCTCCCCTTAATCAATTAAGGTTGTTAGAGAATTCGGGGGGGTAGTCACCCCTGATCAGTAGGGGGACCCCTGGTCAGTGGGAAAGAACTATCCTCAACCGCCTAGTTAAACTCTAAACTCTAAACCCTAAACCCTAAACCCTGCACCCTAAACCCTAAACCCTAAGCCAAGGAGGGAGCCAGGAGAGTTCAGGACGGAAAAGATGTTCACCTTCGGCCTTAAGAGTTTAAGAGAATGGCTTCCAGTTCAGGGTTGGCTTAGGGTTTAGGGTTTAGGATTTAGGGAGGCTGAATATTGAGCTCCTGCGTTAAAGGTTTTTTTGGCCGTTTCTCATGTAAAGCGGCCCTCATAAACCCTACTGCCCTCAATTCCACCTGTTGATCCTTCCAGGTTGACCGGTCACGCTTTTGGTCCCCCTACGTATTCTCGAAGAGTGGGATTCAAGTTTTTGAGGCTAACAAGTTGAAAGACTCCATACGCCGTTTAGGGCTTAGGGGCTTTCCACTTTTTGCACAGCTACCTGTCCTCCTCGGGGCCGTTGCGCAGTTCCCTTCAAGGAGCGCATGCTCTGCAAGTTGAGGAATGAGCTGAGGCGCAAAAAAAAAACAATGCTGCCGAACAACAAACCCGTGAACTCAACCTGCAACCAACAAACGAGCTGTTCCAGGCTCGTGCCCTTTCTGAAGGAACTCCTTTGAATTCCCTGCGGAGCTAGTATGGGGACCTGTATGACCAGGATGGTAATCATCTAGAGCCATCCAAACCCCTAAACCCTAAACCCCTAAACCCTAATCCCCTAAACCCCTAAACCCTAATCCCCTAAACCCTAAACCCCTAGGCAAGCTTCGGGAAAGACCATAAACAGAAAACCCTGGGCCTTCTCCACTGCGTCCCACGTCCCGTGCTCACCCAAGCTGAAGACGCCATTCGGCAACTTATCTTCCGGGTGGTTAGCAGGAAAAAAAGGGAATATAATCCCTATATTGCCTAATTATAATCCTTAATTATAATCCCCAATTATATTCCCTGTTTCCCTGGTGGTTAGTAGAAAAAAGGGAATATAATCACCAATTAGAATCCCTAACAATAATCCCTTATTCCCCACTAACCACCAGTAAGCTGTGTGGGTGGGCTGGGGCTATGGACCCATGGAGGACTTTAGGTATATATGAGCAGTAGTCTAAACTCCCAGTATCCCCCATCATAACCCCTATGATAGTTCCCTATATAATCCCCCATCTATAGCCCCTTTAAGGAGTTTAGACTATGGTTCATATGGGAACAGGATTGGGATTCTATGGGTTCCCCTTAAGCATGATGGAGTGCAGGCATGTGGTCTTGGAAGCGAGAAGTGCAGGTTGAAGGGATTCAAACGAAAGGAAACAGATATGAGTTCTGTTTTTTGGTGGTTGAACCTAGTAAGATTATATTCCTTATATAGCATACTATACCCCAAATGGAGGGTAGAATCTTACTCTGCAATGGGTACCATAGTATCCCCAAATAAAATACTACTCAGCTGGTGATTTAGAACAGGGCTTTGCAACTCCAACCCCCTTGATAAGGACCCCCTATCAGACTGATATGAAAATTACAGGATCCAGATGTTGGGGCTTGGGGGGTGTCCACATGCTCTCATCATATATACTCGCTGGCACAAAAGTAACACCACAACAGCTTCTGGCACCAAGCCATGGTAGTTGAGACCCCGTATCGAGTAAAGTTATGTACAGTGTCATAGCGTTTCGTGCCTACAAAATGGGACATGAAGTTGGGAAACTACCCCATGAACCCTCAAGCCTACGCCGCAAAACCTACGACCCAATGCGATGCCCCGATAAAGCCCAAGAGCGTCTCCACCTACACAGACATAAAACCCAAGCCAACCCTTTCCGCCAATTATACACCTCCCCACCCCACTGAAACTGAACCCCAAACACCTCGACTCCAAAAGAGCCTGCAAAGGATCTAAACACCTGACAATGATCAACCCCTTGACCCAACAAATCTGCAAACCTCAACCTAAAAGCACTGGGATAGTCTATACATATCCCTATGTATCCCTACCTAACCGCAGATATTCCTCCAAACCCGAATCCCTAAACCTAGAACCCCAAACCCTACACCCTAAAAACTAAATCCCAAAACCTAAGCCCTAAACCCTAAATCCTAAACCCCTTGAATCCTAAACCCTAAGCCCTAAACCCTAAATCCTAAACCATTCACCCTTCTGCCAGGGTGCAATCTCCTCCAGTCCGGGCAGGTTGCATCGGCTGGGAGCTGCAGCAGCTTGGTCCATGAACCTGATGGAGTCCAGGACTAGGGTTTAGGGTTTAGG
>CAJNIZ010024280.1:45191-47463 GCA_905231905.1 Symbiodinium pilosum | reverse complement strand
TTTAGGGTTTGGAGTTAAGGATTTAGGGTAAATAGGGCTACAGAGGGTTACAAAGGGATATGTAGCTATCGGTATATATATATATACATATATATAGAGAGAGAGAAAGAGAGCGAGAGAGAGCGACATGTAGGGATGTAAAGGGATTCACAGGGAGAAATAGGGATACATAGAATATGTATAGGAATACATAGTGATATGTAAGGATACATAGGGCATCTAGGGATATGTGGGGAAGTGTCGGGATACACAGGGCTGGAGGTTCAGAGATTGCGGTCTGGGGTGTTTAGGGTGTGTTGGGGAGTTTAAGTCAAAGTGTGAGGATTTAGGTTTGAGGGAAAAGCTCATCTAGGATTCAGGGTTTAGGGATTCAGGGTTGAGGCTTCAGTGCTCTAGGAGACGCAGGTAGTCAGAAAACCCTACCGGTCACAAAGGTTGTGCTGGCATTCTATTCAATAGTCGAATCGGCGTCAAGACCTGCAGCGAAGAGTGGAACATCACAAAGGCCTTTAAGGTAGCAGTGAATCTGAGCCATAGTCTAAACCCCTGGTATCCCCCCTATACGCCCTATAGTACTAACCCCCTTTAAGGAGTTTAGACTATAGTACATGTAGCGTCGGGGGCTATGCGCTTCAGGGGTTTTCTGTGGAGCGCATTGGGTGTATGCAGTCTGCGTGGGGCTTAGGTTCGGGCAAGTCACACCCACGCGGTTTTGGGTTTTGGATTTTGGGGAAACAAAGAGGAACATAGAGGCACCTGTATGCAATGAGCATTGTCCCTTGCAATTGTGGTTACTGTTCCTACGATGCCATAGGTGGGAGCCTAAGCTAAGACTTATGCAAATCCGTACTTCCCACAAAGCAACCCAAGAGAATTGCACACTCCCCAATGTACAGACATCTCTTGTGCCTAGAACCTTCCCGTATGTTGTGAAGGAAAGGTGAAGGTTATTGTGAGAGATCGTGGCTTGCCATCAAGATTCTCCACCAACTTGTGTAGGGTTTGGGGTTTAGGGTGAAGCAATGGGAAATCGCCTACCATAGTTGCATGGGATATTCCAACCTCCTCATACGCAACTCAATACCCAGAACCTCCCGTAGCTCCCTTTTGGGTAGTATTTTGTAATCCATTACCAGAAACCATAACACACCCAAAAAGGAACTATATAGGAGCCCTGGGTTAAGGCCGCACAAGGAGTTCCGGAATCCTCGCAATGGCATCCATGCAAACTCAGGAGATTCGCCCCGCATTTTGAGACACTGCATATTGGGTTGGGGCCTCACCTAATCTACATTCGCTTGAAAATCGGATCCCTCTCTTTCGAGAAGCCCACCAAATGCCCCCATGTCTCAAAAGCTTTGCAAAGGAGTTGCCCAGCACCAAGCTGTTTTTGGCAACCCCACCCTAAAGCCCTCAACCCCAAGCCCCAAAATCCTTTCCCCCTAAACCTCGGCGGGAATAAACAAAGCCTTTTAAACACTCCAGCTAGCAAGCCTCTACCCCCCTTGCAATGCAAACGTGAAGTTCAGTCCGAGCTCCTTCCTGGAGAAAGCCTATTACCGGTTCAGCGTTTAGGGTTTAGGGGTTTAGGGTTTAGAACTTGGGAGTTGCCCCAGGCATGGAACCCCACATAGCCCTCATGGAAGGGACAGTCGCCATTTCCGAGGCCTATTTGGAATTTTCATTCAACATCCAAGCAATCCCTGTAACCTACGGCAAGCTCTATATGATGCTCGTATTTATTGTGTATGGGACTTCCTGGAAGTTGTGGCTTCGCAGGAGTCCGGTCAGAAGGAGCCACATGAGCTAGAAAGGAAAGTCGCAGACGCACCATCATGAGCATTCTACACTCCCCCAAACTAACATGGAAACCCATATAGCCCCCTTTTAGAGGGACTGTAGTCTTCATAGGGCCCCTTATGGGTTTCCATGTTAGTTTCCGGGAGTGTACACTCTAAACCTTTAGAGTCTGCACCCGAAACATCCAAAGCACCCTGCAGACTCTACAAGTGCTGAACCCAAACCCAAAACCAAAAACCCGGTTTAGGGTTTAGGGTTTAGGGTTTAGGGCTTTAAGGTTTAGGGTTTAGGGTTTAGGGTTTAGGGTTCGTACCTTGAACCATCCTCTCAAATCCCAATATGGGATTTTCTCTCGAGAATGTTCTGACAATACCTATAGGAATCCCTCTATTCCTTTTGTTTTTCCATACATATATATATGTATTATATATATACACAAATCTTTATATACACATACACATACATATACCCC
>CAJNIZ010024280.1:20191-40191 GCA_905231905.1 Symbiodinium pilosum | reverse complement strand
GACTAACGTCCTACGCGTGGGGACTTGGTGATAACGTTCGGGTATTGAAGTTGAAAGTTAGAAGACCCTAAACCCTAAACCCTAAGAAATACCCGAGACCTCCACACATGGCAGCTGTAGGTCTTCGTCCTAGAAGATGGCAAGAGCTTGCTTGAAACTTCAGTGATAATGTAGACACCTGATTGACAAACCTAGGGATAATAAGAGGGATCCTATTATTCAGGCCCTCACAAGGAGGGGGTTCATTAATCATGGGTCTACATTAGGTGGTGACAAAAAGGGATACTCACACTCCCAAACTACACTTATAGGGTCCAAAAGCCCAACCAGGCCTTCATCAGGACCTGCAGACGCCACAGGAGAGCATCGATCAGCTGCCGACCTGAGGGTAGGGTATTCCGTGCTTTGCAAGGCGCTGCGCTGCGCGCGCCCCAAAAATCCCAATTCTTGCCTAGTGTCTCCTGTAACTTCCACTTGTATCGTTGTCTGAAAGACTTGCGGCAATCTCTACCTTTTGACTAGTTTCTTGTTAAGGAACGTGAAATAAGCAACTGTAGTAAGTAAACCCTATCATGTATCATATTCCATATTATGGTAACCTGATATAAATTCTTTAACAGCAACTCCGTCTACCCCCTGTTGATCTCGCCTAGAGCCCGAATCGCAATTTCCAAACACAGCGGACCCCTATGTAGCCTGGGTTCTCCTGGACCCGAAAGGAAGATTCAAAACTCGCAAGCCCACAGTAAACTCAACCCCCCCGGATATCCCCATGAATACCTAGATTCCATGTTGTTTTCCGGTGTGGTGTCCATTTGATTCTGCAATACTCACTACCCCTATCATCACTGTTATATAACCACACGAAACTTCAGCAGTCATGCTTCCGACTGCTTGATACAAGTTGTTTTATGTATCCCTTATGGATTTATTGAATACGTATGCTGAAATCAGAAACTGTGGCTCGACGTTCAAGCTCGCAGGGACTTTCGCACATGATCCTATATCTGAACTCCCATACTATCCCTTGTTGCTGATTGCCCCACAGGGCCCTACGAGTTCCCTTGTTGGTAAGGACTTTTCGCGCATGCCGCGCTAGGTAGAGCTAGGTCAAAAAACACTTTCTCACCCCGCCCTCCCCCTGGTCAGCCTCAACCCCAACCCCAAACCCTAAAACCCCAAACTCCAACCCCAAACCCTAAACCCCAACCCCAAACCCTAAACCCCCAACCCCCAACCCTAAACCCCAAACCTACACCCCAAAAAGGCATCAACCTTCGGATTCTCATCAGGGAGTTTCCCCAAATTTGATGCGTTCAAAGGGCGCTATCCCATAAGGGTTTAGGGATTTAGGGCTTAGGGGTTTAGGGAACCTATAAAGACTACAGTATGTCGGGATCGTCGACGGGAAGCCTGATTTCTGGAAGCGCCAAACTTCAACTTGAGAAGTTCAAGAGAAGCGTTTGTCAATGGAGGGTTGCCCGTGATCCAAACCAAATCCCGAATCCTGCGCTCTAAACAAGAGCACACAATCATTCCCAAAGGGTCCATGTAGGTAGATAGCACATACCTGGCGCCCAAAGGGGTTCCCATACAACTACTTAGTGCACCCTGTAGGCTTGTAGGCTCTACACAACCCAATATCCAAGTAGCGCAATGAAAGCTGGGCACTCTCTTTCAAGCGCCCGTGCTCCTGCGAGGCTGGCTAGGACATCGCAGGCGAGAAATGCTTGTTCATGGGTGTCGTTTATGGCTGAACCAAGTAAGGACATTTTCTTTGTCTTATAAATAAGTACGACAACCAAGAGGAGAATTTCACCTTACTCTTCATTGATGGGGAACTCTAGTACCCACCATCAGAAGTACCACTCAGCTGATGAATGGATTGCCTCGTGCCCAATCGGGTTGGACAAGCCCATTCTGGCAAAGGAAGACACGAAGTGCATGCAAGGATAGAGAAGCCTAAACCCCGAACCCCAAATCCTTAACCCTAAATCCTAATACTTTGTACTCTTCCTTCAGTCCCCTCCATTCCTTGTGAATTTAAATGAGTTGCGTGCTTGTCCTACCACGGATGGCCTTGGCGCCCTTCTTGGGGCAACCAGGGATTGGGACTGATTCTGAGACCCTATCCCTGCTTGGAATAGCTCAGGGCAAGTATAACTTATGTATGTACATCTGAGCTTTCTAGTGGATAATGTAGAGTGAAAGGTTTATGGACTAAACTCCTTAAAGGGATTTATTTAGGGGATGATATAGGGGAATACTATGGGGGCTATTCAGGGGGATACGAGGAGTTTAGACTGTAGCTCATATGTATACATGTATACATGTATATATGTAGGTGTGTGTCTTCGGTATGGTACTTATATTCCAATCTTCCAATCTTGACCACATTTTGGGACTTTGGGGGCTTCTAGCTGGATGTTAAGTACGGCTTTACTTGGGCGATACCAAGTCTGATCCTCCAAGTAGGCATCCAAATGACCCAAGTAGGTCCATACTACTTGGACTTTAGGGCACCAACAACCATGACCCTCTTTGTACCCTTTAGATAGGGGTATATGGTTCGTATTTGGTGTGTTTAAGGTAGATGGAGGGTCTAGGAAGGTGTTTTTTGTAGATATAGAGCATCAGGGCATATCGCCTTTCTGGAGCACCTGGTTCCCCCTATGACGGACAACACCACCTGCAAATGATACATCACAAGCAAAATTTTACGGACGCATGTTCAGGTAATGCAAGTTTGAATTTCGGACATGTTCACACGACAAACGATGACTATCTAAGCTTGAATTTTAGCAAGCATGGCTCGTCCTCAAAGTCAACCTAAAGTGAAATTCAATAGTCTGACATCGAATCTAAGACACTGTGCGAACAGCATGGCGCTGGGGCAACATCCTGAAATCAATTCTACGGCACTGCCGGCGGGAGGGGTGAGCGTTGAGGGTTTCAACATTGATCATGGGGACAGTGACTAAACCCTTGGCTCCTGCAGCAAATCTGCCAAAGGGACCTCAGCAATGCCAGGTCAGTCGGTTTTTGTGAAGCAGATAATGACACACACTAGGGTTTAGGGTTTAGGGTTTAGGGTTTAGGGTGAAGCAGATAATGACACACACTACTGTACTGCCTCTTTTGTTTATACATGGTTCTCGTTCATGTCTCAGACCTTGTCAAAACCCTAAACCCCCAAAAAGGTGAAATTCCTGCAACATCAGGTGCCATTAGGCTGCTTGCAGACCGAATCTGTGCCGTCCCTGTGCACCTAAACCTTGCCTGGAGCTTACTGGTAAATGGAAGTTTCCCAAAATCGGGGACAAAAGGTACCCTAATTTTGGGACTCCCCCCAAAGCATAGTCGTGTTCTTGATTGTCGTGCGACATGCCCGGGCATTGTTTTACGCACTTTTGAAGTCCAGGTGCACATGGAGAGTTTGGGATGCCGCGATAGCTGAAAATATTAACCCTGAACTTTGCACTGCAATCCCTGACCCTATATGTAGATCCGTGATTAACAAACCCCCTCCCCGTAGTAGGGATTATAATATGGACCCTAATATTAAGACCCTTAAAATGGAGGGGGTCTATTAATCACGGATACATTAACTTATTACCATAAACTGGGTCCACCTTGGGACCATATAAATGATACGCGTACAGTCCTTCTTGATTGTGCCTAATATGAAGAAGAATTTGCAAAAAATGACCAGGAAATCCTAAACCCTCAAACCCTGAAGCCGCTGGTCCGGGCTCCGGACACACTGGAGCTGTTCACGGAAATGTCCTTGAAGGCCGCTGACGAGATTGCCTCTGGCCGTGGGGCGGGAAATGGGGGATTGTCAAAATTATGGTCCCTTTTTGGGTCCCCTAAATTAGGCCCCGTATTCGGCCCCGTATTATACTAGGGACCCGAAAAGGGACCATAATTTTGACAATCCCCCAAATGGCCGGCCTAGACTTGAATCAGGAGACATACTCTCGGGCTTTCTTCTCCTACCGCCCACTATACTGCGCACTCCAATGTGCGGATAGTTAGGCGTAATATGTTAAGAAAGGGAACCTGGGGGTGTAGTATAGAGTGAAGACAAGCCATGCATACTACACCGACGTAAGCCCTTTTTTTAATCCAAAAAGGCATTTTGAAATAGATCCCGTACGGAATTCCTGATAGAGACCCCCAAATACCCCTTCTCTCCCTAAATCAGAACAAACACCAGAAATTCAGGACTGGTTCAAACGCCGCAGACTTTGAGGACGTTCTAGTGGTGCTAAATTCATGCAGCTAAGGCTTTTGCAGCGTGTGGTATTTTCATGATAGAAGCAAGTTCTTAGGCTTCTACACTACGTCAAATTCCATACCCTCCCCCTTTGGTTGGGTACCTCATTTTGTATAGAGACGATACGAAATGTGAATATTAGATATCCAAAAAAAAGGTAGGTTATAGGTATAGGGTCTGAGTACCGCCAAGTCACTGCCAGCACGATGCTAGAAGTTTAGGGTGTAAGGGTTGGGGTTCAGGGTTTAAGGTTTAGCTTTGAAGCCCGAACCCCCGGCCACGTTACCAACCTCGCAAGCCCCCATCAAAAAAAACTTCTCGATCCCCTAGCGCCAAAGCACCGCCTACAACGCACACCCAGAATAAAAGGATCCAACATCCAAAGCCCAACGCCTAAAAACAACAAGTCCAAAGCCAAAGACCGAAATCCCCCTAAAGCCCTGAAACCCTAAACCCCTGAAACCCTAAACACCTAAAGCCCTAAACACTTGAAACCCTACCCGAAAAAATGAACCACCACGTAAGCTGCGCACCCCCTGGCCTTCCGCTTGCTGCAGCCAGGGTATGGCCTCCAGAGCCCTGCTCTCCGTTTCCTCAGACTTCATCCCATCAGGGTGTTTAGGCCATTTGGGGTTAAGGGTTTAGGGTTTAGGCCATTAGGGTTAAGGATTTTGGGTTTAGGCCATCAGGGTTCAGGGTTTAGGGTCGTTCATTGGGATACCAGTAAAGCATTTCGAGCTTTGAGCTCCTGGCTTTTGCTGCAATCTAAACGCAGAGTAGCCCAGCATTGAGGATGGACAAGTAGAACAAAGCCTAACTCGTATGATTGAAAACTGAGGCCTTGATCCTGAAAAGATGCAATGATGGAGAATCAAATGCAACAAGCATGGAACATGAAACAAAGTGGGATAATGTAGGGCATTTCTACGGACGGGAGTGTAGAGGTCTACGTAGATAGAAGATGATACTCGGGTATGTTATGCTTACGTTGTGCGAATGACCTTGCTGTTCATGAAAACCCCACTCCCCCAAAGGCCATAGCTTACGATGTAGGATGTAGGATAAAGGTTACTGAACAACACCCTGCCCCCAGCCATTTGGGGTTTTGCTGGGTTGGGATTGTAGGCATAAGCGCAATTCCCACACTAGTTGAAGGTTCAGCGTTTTGGGTCCATGGAGGTAGAACCCAGGATTTAGGCAATATAACGCCAAGGGTTCATTCTTAAAATCAGGGGTGTGCAGAAGAACAACGTCCGCATACGTCTGCCATCCTCCGCTCAAACGCGCCAGTTCCGCCGCTTCCTGCGGCTGCACCCGCTGCGGTTGTGGCAGCGACACAGGTGGCCAGCGTGTGGGCAAGGTCAAACTTCTCAAGGATGCATGGACTTCCATGTTGACGCGCGGACTGGATCACACACCAACTGGGAGCGCACTGATGTAGGATTATGTAACCACACACATCTGTTCCAGTTCAAATGAAGCAGCGATCCAAGCTGCAGTCTATTTGGTATGGTCGGAGCAACGCAACCAGCTGTTTTTTTTTGTTCTCTGGTTGCCTTGGAGTCTTTTGGGTTAACGATGTGGGAAGGCCAAATTAAGGGCTTTCGCTGTAGGTAGCGCAGCTAGTCTTGACCCCAACTACCCTTTGTAGAGCCCTAAATTAGCACCTGCGCAACCCTTTTACGGGTAGTTGGGGGGTCCTGCGGGACTTAGAAGTTATAAGCTGACATCAGTAGCTTTGGCTTCGAATTCCTGGTCAAGAAATCATGTTTTGGGGCTTAAGGTCTTTAGAGAAGAGGCAACTACTTTTATCGGCTAGCATCCAGAAAGAAAAAGGGCTGCGCCATCTAGCCGCCTCTTGAAGATACAACTCGGATGCCTGCCCTGACCCAACTCCAACAAAGCCCTCTGACTTAAACCCTAAACCCTGGGCACCGCACCCTGATCCTTAGAACTCGCTGCATACTCCCCGCGTCCATTTCATGCTTGATGTTTTCCATTTAAGTAACCTTCCAGTATTTACGGACCGATCAGCCCCTGACGTACCCAAACCTGGGGCCCCAACTGCATTTGCTACGGCTTCTGCGTAGACATCGCCGGAAAGCTGTCCTTGCTCACCTTAGAACTGCAACTTCTCCAGCCACCTAAGACCGAAACCCTAAACCCATTAGCATTAAGGACTCTATAGGGGCCATGTTGAAAAACATCCCGAATGTGGGCCTGATCATGACCAAATGTTGATCCTTTAAACTCTACAAACCCAACATATTGAATAATGACTACATCTGCATCACCGAATCCGAAGGCCTGCATCATAAACCCTGATCCATAGTTGGCGTTGCACGGGGAGTGCGGCCTGAAGGCCCCCTGTCTGGCTCCAAGAGCGAGCAGATCAGCCAAGCTGGGTGCCACCGGGCTCTGCTTACAAAGGGAGGGAAAAAGGATAGGAGACAAAGGACAACTCCCGACCAAGAGAAGAAAATCCAAGCAACAGAGAGACTCAAAAACCTTCTGAAGGCTGGCCATGGGGAATCGGAGTACTAAAACAGGATACCTTGCGTGGGAAGCGAAAAGGAGAGGGTCCCGGAATAAGCCAGAAACAATCACTAGAAAGAATCCCTACAAAAAAGAAGCCGAGGAATCCAAGCGAAGCAGTAACCCCATGACCACTCCAGCCTTTTGGCAAAGATGTCGCGCAATGCGAACCGGGCAGTTAGCACGGTGCCAAACTGCACAAAATCAGCATAATCCAGATCGCAGGCAAACACGCCACGAAGGAGGCATTGTGTATGCTGTCGCCTGACAGTCGCCAAGGCGCTTTGAAAAGCTAGCGCCGAGTGTCCCTGCCGCTCTAGGCAGAACGTCGATTCCTGAACCCTATACCAGGACCTTCCTTGGGCCCTTAATTGGGGATATATGAGCCCTGGACTAAATTTGTAGTATATCCCTTAATAGGTCCCCCCAAAACCCTATATAGGACCCTACAGGTCCCCCCCAACCTAAATTCAGTCCGTAGCTCATATGGTCCCTAATAGTAGGTACGAATGATTCTCGTTTTTTGGGTGGCTCGGGGCCACCATTCTTGGTCATTAGTCATTATTAGCCTATGGATATTATAGTCTAGACTCCTTAAAGGGGGGTCATATAAAGGGTTTAGGGTTCAGGGGATTATACAGGGTTCTATAGGGATATATAGGGTTTAGGGCCCCAAATAATGGAGAATCAAATCGAGAAGAACATGGAAAATGACATGGAAACTGGGATTGTGTAATTAGGGGGTTAAAAGGGTTATATAATGATGGTCAGGGGCGCTGAGCGGGATCCAACATCGAACTCCCTTAAGCAGCCAAGTTCAGCAGGTCAGCCTCCGCATTTGGCTGGCACTTTGCTGTGAGGAAAGCAAGGATTTTTGCCCGCCCCTATTCGCCTTTTGGCGTAAACGGGCACGAAACCGAGAGCCGTGGCACCTTTCATAATGATACGAAGCATGAGCTCCACATCTTCTCTGGTGCTAAGCTCGGCAACGAAGCTAAACGGTCTCCGCACAAGCGTGCGTTGTACCCGTTTGGGGCGCCGCATTGGCGCCCTGCTCCCGCATTGTAGCGCTGTAGTATGGTTTCCACTGCGTCTGCGCATGAACCCGACCAAGCCTTGCGCCGCTTCCTTGGCTTCATTGCCAGTTCGCGCTGCCCACGCCCCCTGCCAACTTCACCGCGGTGGAGGGGTTAAGGCGAACCAACACGGTAGCCCGACACCCGGTGAGCTTTCAAAAGAAACCATAAACCTTACACCCTAAGTAGTATAGTTTCCATCTTATTTTCCATTATCCCAATATAACCCCAATATCATGATGGGAGGAATTGGCCATGGTGCCGGCTTGGGGAAAAAAAACGGGGAAAGGCGGAAGGAGGGTTTGATTAGGTTTAGGGTTTACCGCAGCTTGCTATTTAGGGTGAAGGTCTGCGGTAGTTTTGAGACAGAAGGGATGCAGACCAATGTTATCTCAAGCTGCTTACCGGCCTGTTCAAGGCAATTGAACAAAGTTTGGGATGACGGTATGAAAACAAGCCAACACTGAAGTTCAAAACTAGGTCCTACTGTACTTACGATTCTGGATTGGGTTCACCATGTAGGCTTGACTTTCATACCCCAACCAAGCCAAACACCAAAGTCCAAAAGCACTCAGCCCTTGACCAACCCCAAAACCTCAGATCACAAATCGAAAGGCCCCACGACTCCTAATTACATGCCATCGCCCGTTACACCAAACATCCCTAGGCTATGAAGAAGAACTTCAAAATATGCAGCCCCAACTTACTGCACCCTAGAGCCTTTACCTAAGGTTAGAAGTATGGGCTGCTAATATGGGCCCTTAGGCCTAGGATTCTAAGGACCCTTGAGGGTACAGCTGGGGTATATAATCGGTACATAAGGATCCCAGGGTTAAGGGCCCATACTATGGGCCTACGGTTTCAACCTTAGACCCTAACACTGGCTCTTGAACAGAGAAGCCTTTGACTTGATCCACACCCCTGGCCTGAGACCCTCTCCTGGGCCAAGTCCCACACTCCAACGCCTTAATCCGAAAAATGCTAGATCCCAGAGACCGCAACATAAAATGTTAGAACCCTAAACCCTACTGCTCCAACAATCTCCAACATTAACATGCCAAATCCTGAATAATGTAGACCCATGATCAATAAACCCCCTCCTTTTAAGGGCCTTACTAGGATCACTATTAATCCCTATTAAGGGGAGGGGGTTAGCGGGGGTCTACAGTACCTCGGAACCCCATTCCAGAGTCACATATCTGAACCTTGAAGCCTGAAACGCTAAACCTCCTGAACCCCAAGCCACGGAACCCTACATCCCTAAACCGCTAAACTCCTAAATCCTGCGCCCTGACCCGAAGCCTAAACCCACCCAGCCCTGCACCCAAAGCCCCTAAAATCACCCACTAAATCCTGAACCCTAAATCCTACCCTGAACGCTCAACCCATCACCCTCAGCCCTACACCCTGAACCCTAAAGCCTAAACCCTACACCCTGAATCCTCAAGTCTACACCCTAAACCCTGAACCCGGGAGGTTCGAGGCATACGCTCAGCGACTGCAGCGCCCGCCGCCAAGCCCCGTTTTGGAGCTGGGACGACAGCGCCTTAAGTGCATTGGGTCAACTTCACGTAGGGGTCTAAGGGTTTCGAGTGGCCCATTACAAGGGGATATGGGAGGATGCGGGAGGACATGGTAGGGTTTAGGAAGTGTTAGAATCAGAAAATCAGCTGGAAAGGGACCTGGAAAATGAGGTGAACCTTGGTTATAGGGGTTCAGAGGGATTGAATGCAGGGGCCTGAGTGATTAGAATAGGGTTTGGGGGTATACCAAGGGTGGACTGACAAAAAAGCTTGGTATTGTAATTGTGCATGCTGCTACAGTAATTATGTTTGGATGGACTTCATATGAAGCTCGAGGGCTGAGGGGTTACTTAAGCATTCTGGGTAGAGGGGTTCAGGATCGGATCTCTCAGATTGGTCGAGTGACGTGTGGAATGAGCAATCTCTACATGAGCCATAGTCTAAACTCCTAGCATCCCCCTTAATAGCCCCTAGAGTAACTTCGTAGTGCTCCATATAATCCGCTATATAACCCCTTTAAGGAGTTTAGTTTATGGCTCACATGGACTCTATGTAACCTTCATGGATGCTGCAGGGAATGAAGGGATGGAGAAGACGGGCCAAGGCCGATCTGAGGATAACAACAACTGTCGCATCAAATTATGGATGTGGGGGATTGTCAAAATTATGGTCCCTTTTTGGGTCTCTATTATAATACGGGGCCTAATACGGGGCCTAGTTTAGGGACCCAAAGGGACCATAATTTTGACAACGAGCCATGTGGCAATTTCCCCAAATAAGGGGACTGCAATATAGACCCCAAAATAGTATAATCCTTGTTTTTGGGACCCCTAAGAAGGTACCCCTAATTTTGGGAAACTCCCATGTCTTATGAAGCCCGTCGCAGTTGATGCCATCTAGCCGCCCCGCCTACCGTGTTGCGGATTCATTCGAGGTCTGGCTTGCCTGGACATCCTCTTTGGAGGTTGTAACTTGGGAAACCTCACTTTATTGAGTGCCCAGGCAAACTGGCTGACACCTAGCTAAGCCATGAAAGCTTCGTCGCCTGTTGACACTTGTCATAAGAGGGCTTTGGCAACCTCAACCACGACAGTAAGGAGTTTTTAAGGGTCACACGATAGTCACCGGGTCCTGGTTTTGTGGGGCTGGGTAGCGCAAGCCCTTTTATTCTTTCTAACGCCGGGTCCGCCGACGCGGCACGTAGGTCAGAAGTTGCAGTTCTTTACCAGGAGGGGCGCCGAAGTCAAGCAGTATGTACACCATCCAAGGTACAACTATGTGTCTCTTAGAACTATACTTGAGGTAGGCCCACCTTGATTTCCTAAAGGGTTCCTGGCGGCACAACGCGCATCACAAAAACATGGAATCCAAATTGAAGTGGGATTCTTGTCCCAGTTTTGCTGCACCCCTACGTAAGGAAGGGACAGTCATATGCGGATATACAACATGAACCACGACGCTCAGACGCCCCCTGCGCTTCAGCCCGGCACAACACCATTTAGGCCGGCGTCAGATTCTACGCCACTGCGCTGAGCGTCCTGGACATCAGGAATATCAAGTTGGTGCTGGCCACCGCCCCCCCCCCCCCATCCCCCGGTAACAGTTGTAAAATATAGGAATAAAGGAGGACCCTATAATATGATCGCCATCATCATAGCCATTATCCCTTAGAATCAGTCACTATTACTAGTACTGGGTGGGGGCAGGAACCGCCACATTCTCAACATGATGAGTCTCCTTTGTCAGTACCGGTTGAGCCCCTGTCTCTGAGACCTCTTTAACCGGGTTGCTGTTAAGGAAATCAAATTAAGTTACCATTATGAGGAACCCTATTCTTTACTATGTACCCATATTGTGGTAACTTCAGCCCTACTATACCCTAAAACCTACATACCCCTGTTATGATACCCCTAGACCCTAAGTCCTATATACCCATATTATGGTGCCTTAAATTAGGCTCCTTAACAGCAGCAAGCCAGATGACTGCCAACATCTAGGCAAGCCACTCTTCGCCACACATGCAGAGGTTCAGGGTTAATCTAGGCACACCAAAAGCTCCATAGCCAAAAGTATGCCAATATCGGTTATGATCACAATGCTCATTCAGTGCTTCCTTAAACCCTAAGACCCTAAATTAGTGCAAGGATGGAACCTCTACCACGCCCCCTCAGGCGTGCGGCTTCTTTGCTCAACCTTCACTGAACAAATGTAGCCAAATCCAATGACTGCGTAGTACTTTGCAGGCCCCCCAAAAAACGAATTTATGAACAGGTCCCCTTACAAAAAGGAAGTGATACTTCTCCTGAATGCCCACCCAGCCAAGCAAGACTCGAGCCAGCCTGCAATGTTTGCAGGACCCACCGCCACTGCTGGCCGCCTCAGGAGCTAAAGTCTGGGTTAAGGGTGTAGGGTTTAGGTGTAGAGTAGACCCTAAACCCTAAACCCTAAATCCTAAACCCTAAACCCTAAGCCTAGATCCTAAGCCCTAGCCCTCTTTGTAGGACCCTTCTCGGGCTTCCAAGGTTTGTTTGGCGAAGGCTGGGTAATCCCATTAATCGAAGCGCAACCCCTCGCCACTGCAGCCGCCTTTCCTTAAGAGTGCTTTGGCAAAGCTTAGGGTTTAGGATGCACGGTTAAGGTTCAGGGCTAAGGGTTTAAGGTTTAGGGTAGTTTTTGGCCTCTAGGCTGTGAGGAAGGTTTAGGGTTGGGGACTTCAGGACTGCAGTAGGTCCTGTCTGATCCGCCGAATCATATCATAGTCACCTTTCCTACTTCACTCCTTCATTCCCCCCTAACAAGAAGCATTTTAAGAATTGGGATTGAAGGGTTTGGGGTTTAGGGCATAGGAGCTCGACTGGAGGCGCTCTGGATGGATGTCTCTTTCGACTCGGAAGTTCAACCTGAAACCTCTAGACGACAAGGGAGCAACGTTATATGGGGCTGTTCTAAAGGTCCTTGTAAGGAAGGGACCATTGGGAATGCACTATCTTAAAAGGGGATCCAAACCAAACAGGGAACCAACATTGTGGCCATTTTGACGACAGATATTTTGAACATTTAACATATGTAGGATCTATGGCCTGTAGACCTTTTCAAGGGATCCCTATGACCCCATGTATCCCTATATTAATCCCTTATAACGCAATATCCCTAAACTCTAAACCCTAAAGGCATAGAGATTCGATATTTGCGTAGAATTGAGTCGGGATGGACTTAGGGTTAAAATTTTGGGGTTCAGGATTTAGGGTTAAGACCTGGACCAAAATGTCCTAAAGCCTAAAGCAGTTTCCTGAGCTGAGGACCCTGAACACTTCCAGCAGGTTTCAGGGTTTAGGGTTTGGGTTATCAGTGGCTTCTAACGATAGTTTCTATGCAGCGTATAGATCTCTGAAATACGCTAGAGGGACCTCAGAGCGCACTGCTGGGGACATGATGGAATCCGGATTGGCCACCAGCACGGTCTCACGAAAGACTGCCACAGCGGTCATTTCCGCGAAGTTGAGAAGATTCATGAGCTCTTTTGCGACGCTCCTGGATGCATCAAGAACCGCGGTCCCTGCAATTCCATTGATGAGGTCTATGATGAATGGCCTCAGCGGCCCTGCAGCGCGCTCGATTGAATCCATATATTTGGAAAAGTGGAAGGATGGCCACTTCAAGCGCGCAAGGGTGTTTCCTCCTCGGCGATAACCCAACATGGACTCGTAAAGCTTTCCGCTACCAGTTGTTAGCAGGGACTGAGAGAATGTGAGAGAAACTGAAACTTTTTTTTAAGGCTTATAGGGCTTGGGCTTAGGGAAAGCAAGCATCGCTTTTCTTGGGAATATTCAGGCGCTACTAGTATTGCGGTCCATTTCTTCCTTTTCTACTAACAACCCGCGATCATATTCTGAACACCATTGCTGATAGCCCCCCTCAACTACTTGGAGAATGGCGGATCTTGAGGGACCCTAGGGCCCTTAAACGCTGAATGCTGGGCTGAAAGAACCGAAACACATTTCATCTATGCATGGCAGAACGTACAGGACAGACTTGCATGGGAGCTAACATTGCCCCCATGGAGTCCGTACTGGGAAACCCCCCCTAATCCGCCTGCCATCCCTGTGTCTCGCTAGGGTTCCTCCCATAGTCTGAGAAACAGCCACACGCACCAGGCACCCACAAGGTACAAGCCCCGTATGCGCTGGACCCTACACCATAAGCCATGCCTAAATGATGCCAGTCTAGTCACGGTACATAAACACCGAACCTCGAACCCTAGAATTAGAACCTAAACCCTAGACCTTGAATTCGCAACCCCAAATGAATCATAAATCCTAAAAGCTGAACCCCAAACCTGAAGCCTGAAGCCGAAACAAAACTCGGTAGACAAGGTGGGCATATTACAAAACAAGAGTCGTATCTCTACTTGCAATTATGAAGCACTGTGGGGTCATATTTGTTCATATGCTAACTTTTTCCCTACCTCGCCTCGCCTAAAAAACCCGAAGCCCCTAAACCCATAAAGACTTAAACCCATAAACCCTTAAACCCGTAAACCCTTAAACCATAAACCCTTAAACCATAAACCCTAAACCATAAACCCTAAACCCCATAAATCCCTACACCCTAAACCATTAGCAAAGCCTGCTTGGGGCTGCACTCTGGCATGTGCAGCAGACACCAGTGATACCTTGGCTCTGCAAGTCTAGAAATGGGGTTTAGGGTTTAGGATGCAGGGTTTACTTAGGAGGGATGATCGGGGTTATAGGGGTTGTAGAGATTACAGGGAGTATAGGGTTTATGTGGATTATTGGGCTTAGGGTTTTAGGGCTTAGGGTTTCGGATTTAGGGTTTAGGGCTTAAAGTTTTAGGGTCTAGGGCTGTTGAAGTTCGGGGTTTACCGACAGGCTCCTATGAAGTTTTTCGGGGGTAGCGGATTCTACTCCACGACATAAAACGACAACAACCCCGAGCAGAAACTACATTGGAGTATCTGGGTAGGTGTTGGTTCTGGGTTTACTGTTTCCCTAAGGGTCCAAGGACCAAAAAAATATGGTTTTTAGGCCCCAAATACCATTAATATGTTAGTATTTGGGCCCTAAAACCCTATTATTTGGGTCCTTGGACCCTCAAACCCTAAACCCTAGGGTTCAGGGCCTAGGTGCTGCAACGTTCCGCGCCTGTGCTGGCTGACGAACCTTGGATCCTTTTAGGATCCATGAAGGGGACCATTACACTCCCCCAAACTAACATGGAAATTCATATAGCCCCCTTTTAGAAGGACTGCAGTCTTAATAGGGCCCTTCTTGGGTTTCCATGTTAGTTTCCGGGAGTGTAAGATGCTCGTGCTCTTGCGCCTCAAAGCCTCATATTGGGGCCTAAGGGTTTAGGGTCAAAGTAGATAGAATGTGGGGTATATGGGGATCTTATTATAATATACCAATGATAAAGTGGGACTATAGGGTTAGCTACACAAACAGGGACCCCAAAAGAAAATGATTCTTACCATGGCCGCCATTTCAAGAAGGGCTAGACTTTTTGGAGGCCCCAGCTCTTCCCAAGGTCCTGAGTCTGAGAAGTACCTTAAAACCCTACACCCCAAACCCTAAACCCAAAATCCAAGGTTTAGGGATTAGGGTCTAGGGGGACTCCAAACGTGGGTTCCTTTAGGAACCCTACGGAAGTATGGAGAATACAAAGAATGGGAGTGGGAAGGGGTCGCCATCTATAGTCAAACGCAGTTTATAGTCCCCCTTAAGCAGATCAAATATGGGGTATGCGGGAATCTTGTTATAATATACCCTTAAGCCACGTTATATCTACTTAAGGGGAACTATAGGGTTTAGTGGTTTAGAGTGTAGTTTTTCTCGACAAGCTCCAATCTTAAATCAGGGAGGTGTTTGAAGATGTTTCGAAGCACTCAATTTGGTTGGCGTGTTTGAAGCTATCAGGACTTTTCTGGCATAGTCCTTCAAACTACCCAGTGAGGAAGTCTTCAGATGATGAACAAGGCTAACTGTCAAGACAAACCTTACTATCCCAGTTACCTGCGTACTGTTGATACTCAAAATCCTGCATGACCTTAGTAACTCCTTAGTATACTACAATACCATTACTCCGAAGGTATGCCATACTTAGAGTCATGCAGGATATGTAGTATACAGTGTAGTAGATAGCTGTGGAGAATTAAGGCTTCGAGACCAAAGGTTCTGCAGCCGGCAGCATGAGAGAGATGGCTTACTGCGTCGTACCTTAAACCCTGAACCCCTTAAAGTTAAGGGTTGTGGAATCCTCCTCCGAAGATTAGACACTCCCACGCTCACCCGGCATTCAACATATCCCCTCAACAGCAGGCTGCTATAGGGAGTACTTTAACTTAGGCAGCGGGGCTGTTTAACATTTGGGGGCTGGGATGAGTGAGGAACCTCCACCGATACAATCATCAACCTCGTACTGCCATGTCTCAGAAAAAGGCTTCGGCAGTAAATCCCCAAAACACTACAACCTTATATTCCCCCTTGAGTATATAGAATATGGCTTTGGGTATACTATAATAAGATCCCCATATAGCCCATAACGTATCTACTTACGGGGGCTATGAACCCTAGACACTACAGCACTGAACATCTGAGGAAAACCCCGCCTATACTGAAACTTCTCTGGCACCTTCAAGGTTTAGGGTTTAGGGTGTTGTTTGCCGGGCAGATTCTTTGTAAGCCTTTTCAAGCGAAAGCTTTCAAGACATCGCTCGAGCTTAGACGAATTTGTGTCAACATGCATCCCGTCAGTTTCCATGCTCTTTAAAGTTGATGTTCCACTTGATTCTCCATTCTTGGTTATTCTTCTATATCCTCATATAACCCTAAACCCTAACCCCAACACCCTATAACCCTAACGCCTTTTTCAAAGCCACGTAACCCTAAACCCTAAACTCTGAAGCCTAAGCCCTAATCCCTCAACCCCTAAACCCCTAACCCCCCATAAACCCTATAAACCCTATAATCCCCGTCATCCCTATAACCCCTATAATCCCTATAATCCCTCCAAACCCTAAGCCCCTGAGCTTCCGGGCTCATCAAATCGGGAGTCGGCCGGTTGGCCCGCATCTTGGAGAGAAATTGGATTGCCTGCCCAAAGGGTCTATGTAGGTATATGGGATATACTTGGGCCTTAAAGTAGGTATATGGGAACCCCTTTGGGCCCTAAGTATATACCATATACCTACATGGACCCTTTGGGCTGATGGAGGAGGGTTTAAGGGCTTAGGGTTTGGAGAGATTAAGTGGGATTATAGGGGTTATGGGGATTATAGGGGTTATAGGGATTCTAGGAGTTATAGGGATTGTAGGGTGTATGGGGGTTTAGGGGTTTAGGGATTAGGGTTCAGGGTTCAGGAGGTTTCAGGGGGCTTGGGGCGTTTGAGGCTCAGCGGCTGCCTAAACCCTAAACCCTAATGCCTAAACCCTAAACCCTAATGCCTGAACCCTGAACCCTAAACAGTGTTTTGGGCTTGAGGTTTAGGGCCCTAAGCCCTCAGCCGCGGAGCCGTAGCCTTGGATACTGACGATTTGCCTGGCTTCCGTTTGTCCTTTCCTTGGCCCTAAACCCTAAGCCCAGGCCAGAACTTCCAATTGGGTTTGGGGTTATATAAGGTTTATATAGAAAGGAATGGAAAAAAGGAAACTACCGTACAATGGGGTTCTATAGGGTTTAGGGTCTTCCGCGGATCTTCCTCGAGACAGGTGGCAGGGAAGCGCGAGGGTGAAACAACTAAATCTGAAGGTATACTCATCCAGTAATAGCAGCGTCCGTTTCGTTTTCCATTCTCCCTGCCTTTTGATTCTCGATTCTCATCCTCGTCCCCAAACCCTCAGGTTTAGGAGTTAGGCGGCTTAGGGTTTAGGGACTAAGCCCTGTATATCCCTACATAAACACGGTGTCCATTTCATTGCCCATCCTGTTTTCCAACTGCTTGTCCATTATGTGCGTTAGATATCCCTAAATAACCCTGAACCCTAAACTCCAATGTAAATGCCCCAATAATTACCGACGTCATGTTGAGATCAGTTTTGAGATACCCTGTACTACAACTCTACTAGGATCCTGAATCCTAAGCCCTAAAACCTTAAACCCTAAAACCCTTAAACCCTAAAGTGTTAGGATTGGAAATTACCTAAGCTTCTACAGCAGTCTGCATCCTGTAATGCTGGCTCGCCAGTCCAAATAAAGATTCCATTTGAGTAGCCTTGTTTGTGGTTGAACTAAGTAAGATTATTTTGTTAGGGTTCAGGTTCCCGCCTAAAACCCTGAATCCTAAGCGCTGAAGTGTTGGAATGGGTCTTCCCTTCTTCTAGTAGCACTGGGTTGCCCTAAGCCTGAAGCCCCATGCAACAAGCTCTAAACCCAGAGCCTCGAACCCGCAGCGCCAAACGCGAACCCTAAAACCTCAGGCCTCAGCACTGAGCCCCATACCCCTGAACTAGGGTAGATATGGGAGCCATTAAACGTTATTTCAACCTTTGCGGGGGGTGATCTACGGATTGAGGATAAAAGGTTTAATTAATCTAAAATACCAACACCTACCCTTGCAAAGCCGCAACCCTGCACCAAACCAATGAACCCTGAACGTCCTACTCAGTTACCTAAGCCCTCAACCTTGAACCCTAAACCCTAAACCCTGGTATACTACGATATATTGTATTATCTCACAATAGTTCATGGTAGATTGACCCCCGAAACCCTAACCCTTCTCAGGTGCCGACCATGGGCCACTGGTCTGCACGTCGGAGAGAGCTAATGGCAGCATTGAAGCCTCACGCTCAAGGCCCACCAGAGGGGTTTAAGGTATGTCTAATAAGGTTGATTGAAACCATGGGCCATTAAGCCTGGGTATAGACGGCCAACAAAAAACATGGCACCTACGGCAACAAGAGGCCATGCTTGGAACCTTCTTACCCTAAAGGTCCATGAGCCCAATCCAAAACTAAAGTACCCAATTATGGGGTACTCGCACCCTCTGGCTTACACGTATTCTGCTACTCTATATTCAGCGTGGAACCCTCTCAAACTTTATGTTTAGATGCTTATTTGGGATAGACAGATATTTTCAGGACGCCCATCGGCTACTTATTGCAAATTCAAATCCAGAACAACAATGAGAACAACAACCCCAAATCAAAAACCCTCTAAATCCCCCACAACCGTGTGGGCCCTGATATGAGCCAGTACCCTAGGCCTAGAGGCCTAAAGAAGCACCAATTTGATTTTGAGGCCTTTATGAGGTTCCCCGCAATACTTGTACAAGGAATCCACAACCATACAGTTATCCCCATACACCCCTGTATAAGCCAAGTGTCCTTTTCCATTTGATTCTCCGTTCAAAGCCCTACATAAGCCTTGAAACCCTCGCAAAAAGTGCTAATAGCATTGATAATTATTTGAGCTATAGTCTAAACTCCTAGTATCTCCCTTGGCAATATCAATACTCCCCTATATAAAGCCCCATTGACGGAGGTCAGACCATAGCTCATATAATCCTTAGAAACAACCCTATATATATATACACATATGACATATATATATATATATATAGAGCAGTGTCCATGGCATGTTCCATTTTCTTTTCCACTTGCTTCTCCATAATTATTGGGATATATATATATATCTATATAACCCCTTTACGGAGTTTAGACCCGCAACCCTAAACCCTAAACCCGATATAATCCCCTATATAACCTTTAGACCCTTAACCCCAAATCCTTAACCCTATATAATCCCCTATAGAACCCCCCTTTACGGAATTTAGACTATAGCTCATTTGGGCCTCTACATGACCTCGCAGCTGCGGCTCCTGGCCTCAAGGTTTCTTGGCTGACCCTTAACCTTAAGGCCTAAACCTTTTAGGGGTATGTATGTACATATATACGTATATATGAGCTATAATCTAAACTCCTAGTATCCCACGTACCAACCCTCATGATACTCCACTATAAACTCCTCTACAGAACCCCCTTTAAGGAGTGTAGACTATCGCCTTAAAATCTAAACCCAGACCATACATCTTGCGGTCTGGAATCTGCTTTTGCTAGGTGCCTTTTCTCCTAAATTAGGATTCTCCAGGGTTCCTTCAAAGGCTGCCAAGCCGCGAACACACTCCCCTAGCACCCAATCGCAGAACCTAATGCCTGAACGCTGAACCCCACAGACTCTACCTGAGCAAAAGTAGGTAGAATAATGGCCTTGTTGGCTATCTTTAAGGCTCTTGGGCCATTATCTTACCTACTCTTGGGGTCCAGGTAGAGCTTATCAATCTTAGGTGCGAAGCCATGAGCCTGAGAATTTAGCCAGAATCTTTTCTGAGTTGAGAACCCTCCTTGGACGCGGCTGTTGAAGCTTTCTCAAGCAACATCAGCGCCTTGCAAGAGGAGTTGCATCAGGGCATGGGTTTTGGGGCCCTAAACCCTAAGCCCTAAACCCTAAGCCCTAAACCCTAAACCCTAATCAAGCCCTAAACCCTAAGCCCTAAACCCTAAGCCCGAAACCCTAAACCCTAAGCCCTAAGCCCTTAGCCCTAAACCCTAAGCCCTAAACCCCCAACCATAAGCC
>CAJNIZ010024280.1:4630-20091 GCA_905231905.1 Symbiodinium pilosum | reverse complement strand
AAGCCCTTAGCCCTAAACCCTAATCAAGCCCTAAACCTTAAGCCCTAAACCCCCAACCCTCAACCGCAAGTTGACCGAGTAGTCTTGAAGGCTTCTGGGCACCTGATCTTGGCTTCCGCATAAACTGTAGCCCGGTAATGTTTCATGTCAAGCTGCAGGCCTCTAGAAGGATATGTGAGATTTAGATATACATATATACATATATGTCTACATATATATATATCTATGTACAGTTTAGGGTATGAATCATGGAGAATCACATGTAGAATAACATGGATAATGAACTCGAAGCTGGGTTCGTATGGAGGTTTATAGGCACCCGAGAGGCTGGTGGTTCGAACCTTCGACAGTTCAGGAGTCAAGGGGTTTGGGTTTGGGTTTTTGGTCTAGGGTTCAGGGTCAAGGGCATAGGGCTCGATGGAGACATCCAGCGGGACGACAGGTTTTTGTGAGAAAATCTTCAAGGATCTTTACCCTACACCCTAAATCCTTATCCCTACACCCTTACCCCTAAACCACCCTCTCAGTTCCCCCCCAAAAAAACAAGAGAAGTCTTCCTCGCTCATGGAAGTCCTAAACGTTTATGGTGTTAGAGTTAAAGGTTCAGGTGGTTAAGAAGCCTATGAATGATGGGGTGCTTCAGGGCTCCACAAATTGTGAGTGCATTTTGGGGGCTGAGGGATTTGTGTGTTCTTGTGGTTTGTGCGATGGCTGAGGGCTTGGTGCTTCGACCCACCCCAAAAAGCCAAAACACGTAGACAAACCCGATAGTCCCCCTTAAGTAGATAGAATATGGCTTTGGGTATATTTTAAAAAGATCACGATATACCCCATAATCTATCTACTTGAGGGGGGCTATAGACCCTGAAACCGAAATCCACCGTCCGCTGCTTGCGCTGCGGAGGGGAAGTCATTACGCTTCTGACGTGTCAGCAATCAACCCTAAACCGCAAACCCCAAGCTAAGGCTTTGGAGCGAGATGTTCCTATGAACTCCATTTGCAGAAGCACTCAGTGTTTTAGAGCCTCCTCTCTAAGCTTGAGGGTTTAGGGTTTAGGGGACCACGTGAAAGGTATGGTAGTTTCCATAGATCAGGGGACCTAAGCCCCAAAACCTCGACCCTAAGCCCCAAAACCTCGACCCTTGAATATGATAGTTCTCATGGCCTGAGCCCCGCAAAAGGGGGCGCATCATTTTTTAAGGCAATCCCACCATGGGCTATACTCTAAACTGTACTCTAAACTCGTAGTATCCCCCCTAAAACCCCTATACTCGTCCCGTATGGAGGCCCCCATGTAACCCCCCTTTCAGGGGTTTAGGCTGTACCCAAAACCCTAAACCCTTGTAGCTCAGAGGGGTCCATATGTGAGTTGGGGCTAACCTTGCATTTTTCTTCAAAAATCTGCGGAGTGTTCCTCCAACTCCTGAGTGATGTGGAGCTTTCCATACACTAGTCCAAATGCCCCAATGTAGGTAATATTTGCAGACTTTAGGGCCCAACGAAGGTATTATTTGTATACTTGGATCCCTAGGCATAGGGGTATCATATATGTGCCCCACTATATCACGCGGCTTAAGGTTTCGGGTTTTGGAACCCTCAAAAGCGGGGCCCCAAACCTGAAACCTGATTGTTTAAGGGGAAAAAATGCAGACCTGCTCCCACTGTCGCGCACGCGCGCAGGCCGTGATTCCAGCCGAATAAGCCTGAGCAGTCTGCAATGGGTTATGTAGGGGATATATTGGGGTTGTATAAAGGGGTCATCTTAATGTAGAGATAAATTCAACAGCGGTTTAGGGATTAGGGTTGAGGATAAACGTGTTCATGGCTTGATTCAGACATCCGTAGCGATCGTGAAAGTCAAAAGTTCCAAGCCCCTGGACGTAGTTTGCTTTTTTTGCGCATTTATTGTTGTCTTCTGGGCCTTCGGGTGGGTTCAGGCATCAGAATGAGGAAGCAAAGCAGCTACTGGGAGGCTCAATCTTCGAAGAGATTGCATAAACGCGTTTTTTTGGTCTCCCCTGAGCCACACCCAAAAGGACTTCTTGCAACAGAGGACGCTTGCCGCGACTGGCTTCAGTTTCCAAAATGTGCGCGCAAAGAAGCTACTTGATTTTGGGGGACCCCCCAAATCCTAAACCCCATCCAACCCAGAAAGATAAAACAACCCAGCCCCTAGATGCCTCATCCGCTCCACTCTTGCGCCGCAAAAACATCCAAGAACATGGTGTCTTAGAATGAGTCCATTTGCGAGAAAGTCTGCACTAGACTAGGCATAGTACGAAACACCAGACTAGGGTATCTATGATCGTAACTATTTGGGGATAGGCGATAACCTGGTCCTAACTTGATAGTTTGCTACGTAAGTACTCATGGGAAATTGTAGGGAATAAGCCATAACCCGGTCATAACTTGACAGCTTTCCTACCTAAGTACAAGGTAGACGCAGCCCTTTCCCCAAAAACGTAGCACGACCCCCAAACGCTGCCCCAACGGCTAGCTGTACTCTCATTTTGACATCTGCACAGCTGTAGCAAATCCCCAGCCACCCTCAGCTCCCCCTTAGTGTATAGGATTTAGGGTTTAGGGTTAGCGTAGTGGAGCACTGAGTTTTCAGGGAGGGTTTAATTAGATGAACGCTAAGAAATCCCTAATGTAAGGGGCCTCATAAAAGCCATAGTCCAAATTCCTAATCTCCTCCTTAAAATATAGTCCCCTATATAATCCCTTACAGAACCCCCTTGACCCATAGCCAAGGACTACTCCCTGAGGCCTCCCTCAGACCCCCTCAATTCAATTCCCACACAACCTCCCAATGTGGGAGTTTCCCAAAATTAAGGGTACCTTTTTGGGGGTCCCTATAATAAGGACTATAGCATATTGGGGTCTATATTTGGGTACCCTAATTTTGAGAAACTACCATGTGGGACCTCCACAGAATGAGTCCCTTAGGGCCGGTTAAAGAACAAGCAGATGCAAACGAGAAACTGCGGAGTCTGCCAGGCCTTCAAAAGCGACATCCGCCAGACTCGGAGATGCGTTTAGGGTTTAAGGTTTAGGGCGTAGAGTTTAAGGGTTAGGGTTAGGGTTTTTAGGGTTCGTGGTTTAAGGCTTTACAGTTTAAGGTTCAGGGTTTAAGGTTTAGTGTTTGAGGAGAAGGGTATATCATTTCAGGTTTACTGCTTAATGTTTAGGTTCTATGGCTTCTGTAGGGTTCAGCGAGAAGGCTCAGGGTTTACACAGGGATGAGATTCAAGGTCTACGTAGGGGATGCGGGCCTTGGGCTTGGTTTTACTTGAAGGATCCATACGTCAGCATACTCCAATAATGGAGAACAGCATGGAAAAGGAAACGGGGGCATGATATGTAAACCCTAAACCCTAAACCCTAGGTTTGTAACGACATGTGGGGACTAAAGGTTTAGCAACTATGAGCTTCATATAGGTGTACTCAGACCCGATTGCAAGCTCCGTGCTCCCCCCCCTATACACAGTCTTAGCTGGGTTAGAACTACAATCATAATTCGGTTGGTGTAGAAGCCTAGATAGTTTAATTACCAACGCCATTTTGAGGTCTGTTTGAGATGTTTTACTTGGAGGCCCATGGGACTTAGTAACTGCAAATAATTGGGATTATAAACCTACTTATGATTGGGGTAACCCCTATAGGCCCATTCAGGGGGATTGTAAGTAGGGCTATTGGCCCAATTATAAGTAGTTACTAAGTCCCACGGGCCTCCAAGTAGAACCAATATATATTGCCTGCCAGTAGGGTTGAGGGCTCTAAGGGGTTTGGGGCTAACCCTCCCCCAAACTAGGATCATGGGTTCCCCTACTACTCGCCCCATACAGTCCTCTAAACTCCCACGTAATCAGGGCTAATTAACCCCAAGCCTTCATAATTGACGAATTGGGGGGGGAATAGTATGGCGGGGAAACCATGACAACATGGAACATGCTTCAGCTCCCTTTTCAGAGGACAGTAATCCCCCTGGACCCTAACCCTACTCCCAAAGCCCTAAACCGGTCTCTCCGTTACCCTGATTAGGGCTCCATAGTACTCTAAGACTCTAAGAGGGTAAAGCTTTAGCGTTTAGCTGTTTATGAGGGGATTTCCCTAGATAGGGGTCCCTTTACAGGGGTTATAGGGGTTATGCAGACATCCCTAAACCCTAAACCCTAAACCTTAGATAGGGTTTAGGGTGTTCAGTTGCCCAAAATAAGGGGTACCCTGTTGAGTGTCCCTGTAATAAAGATTAGAGTGTTTTGGGGTCCGCCTAATTTAAGTAAAGTAGCACATGGGCATTGGGAGTTTAGGTTGAGGAACTTAGGTTTCAAGGTGGACGCGGTGCGTTAGGGTGGTTTAGGGCTTAGGGTGGAGGGGTTCAGGATTCAGGGTTTAGTCGAGGAGATGGGTCCTCTTGCCGGAAGTGGCCCAAGCGGCAACTGAAGAAAAAACATCTACATGAGTTAGAAATAACAAAAGCACGCTACGCAAGACCACAGAAACAGGGGGCCGTTGAGCTCTGGGCGGGTTGTGGGAGTTCTGAGTCCCACCCCTCCAGCATTCTGGTCTGAAAATTGGCGGCCTTTCCTTGCAGGAAGGTTGAAATCCCCATTGCAAGGTATACCGAAAAACCAGCGTGAGGGTTCAGGAGCAAGTTGCGAAATCAAGCTACAAGCGCGGATCCTGCAATCTTGGGTGCAATATTGTTCAGGACAGTCGTAGATTTGGGCACCCTGAATGCAAGAAACTTCCGTGACTCGTTTTTGTCTTCTTCTACGGGAGCATGTGCTGAGGCTTCAGCAGCAGCATTGCAGTTTGCCACGCCCTGAGGTGGGGTCTACTTACTGGTTCTTCGTCATCCATAATGGAATATGATCCCTATTTAACCCCTATATACTATATTCCTCTATCCCCTTAAAACAACCTGTACGTTTTGGGTGTTTAAGGCTTAGAGTAGGGTTAGGCCAGTTTAGGGCCGAGGCTTTGTGTTTGAAGAGGGCAATGAGAGCAGCAGGGTCGCGGACCACTACATACGGGTTCTTAGTTAGGAATACGGGAATGTAATCCCTATCTAATCCCTAGACATAGGGGGTAAAATAGGTGAGCATCATAGGGGTAACTAAGGAAAATACTAGGAGTTTAGACTGGATCTCATATAATATGTTCCCATATTCCCTACGAAGAACCCGTAAGACCATATTACGTGTAAAGGGGGGTCTCAACAATCTGAACCTTCATGGAACCCTCCCCAAAACCCTTAACCCCCCAAACCCTAAACCCTAAATCCTGAACCCTAAACCCGTCTGTGAAGGTAAGACCTAGCCTCAGAGGAACAGCCTTCGCAACTTTGAGAAGCACCAATTTGCCCAAAAATGTGTAGTCAAGGGCTCCTGTGTAGTTCCTTTTTTGGTTTAGGGTCTAGGGTTTGGGTTTAGGATTTAGGGTTCAGGGTTTGGGGGCTAGAGAGGGTTATGGTTTTGTGGTAAAGGATTGTAGTATACTACCCCCAAAAAAATGACGTACATAGGAGGGTCATTTCCTCTTACAGCAACGAGTGCCACAGGTAATAGTTAGGAGTGAAATTAGCCCCTAAGCCAGACGGAATGACCCAAAATAAGCCCGTGAGAAGGGGAAATACGAGGGTATAAGGGTTCAACCTTAAACTCTAAACCCCTAAACCCTAAACCCCTCAACCCTAAACCCTAAACCCTAAACCCCTAAACCCTAAACTCTAAACTTGGGAGATGTCTACAAATAGCTCACTCCGGAAGAGCCAGTATCAGGTGTCCAGGTCAAGCAGACCGCAAGCCCAAAAGCCCTAACCTTCCTGGTTCTTAGGGTTTAGGGTTTAGGGAGGTTTAGGGTTTAGGTTATATGATCTATAACCTTAACTTCTTAAAGGGGGTTATGTAGGGGATCATATAGGGTACTACTATAGGGGTTATTAAGCGGGTTCTTAGTAACTGAACACCAAAATATGCAGAATAACTTCTTGCTTGCTCATTTTTAGGCGGTTTTGGGCCAGTATTTGTCCTACTTTGGGGTCCAGGTTGGGAATAGAGGAATATTTTACATCGAGATTTATGTAGGGATGATATTCCCTCATTCCTTATATACTCAGAACCAGCAAGTAACAGCTTCTGGGAGGTTTTGGGACTCTGTACCACCCCCGCCCCAAGTCCTCCCCCTCTGCAAAACAAGTCTTGAATAGAATAGAACAAGAGCAGGGCTTCATAACTGACTGCATTTTGAGGGAAGCCTAGACGAGCCACTTGTAAATTTATGGAGGAGCTTGTCAGCCTATCTAATTAGGATAAGGTTTGGGGTGGATTGTATGTAATGTTGTTATAGAAGCTATTGTCTAAACTCCTAGTATGCGCCTTAGTAACCCCCATAATAACCCCTACAGTGCAGACCCTGTACTTTAACCCTAAACCCTATATAACCCCCTGTATAACCCCTTTCAAGGACTTTAGACTATAGTTCACATGAGGTTCTAGACGTATGACATTGGGAATTGTTCTGTCTCCGACATTAAATAGGGCTCCCTGCGACAAGCTACAAGCCTTTTAGGGTTTAAGGTTTTAGGGTTTAGGTTTGGTTATTGGGTTTAGAGTTTGGGCATTAGGCTTTACATTGTGGTTTAGGGTTTGGGTATTGGGGTGTACGGTTGCTTAAAGTTTAGAATTTCCAACGTGTTAAAGGAGCTGACAACGTGTTAAAGGAGCTGACATGCCCCAAATGTATGACAGAAGGAGTCCAACAAAAGCTTCAAACCCAAAACCGCTGCTGCACCTCTACTCACATCTCTAAGCTCTCAAGCCCCCAAAAACCCATGTCAAAGGCAGCCACCGATTGCTGCCGCAGGCAGCGATTGCCGAGGTTCGGCCGACGACATCAATCCCTGCACTTAGGTGGTAAAATAAGAAACATGTGCTCTTCCTGCGTGATCTTAGCATACTAGAATGCCATCACTGCCGGGGTATAAGGTACTTAGGATCGTGCAGGATGCTCAGCATCCACCATAGCATGGGCTCTTGATCCTTGCTTCCTTCATACCTAGTACATACCCCACATAAATCCTTAATCTGCCAGTAACGGTGAGATTGTTTTGTCTTTAAGCTTTCCGCTTAGGGCCCAAGTATCTTAAGACTTTGGGCCCAAAGGGTGCTCATATACACATATGAGTAATGTTTTTTTGTGGTTGAACCTAGTAAGATAATAACCCTTATATAAAATACTGTACCCAAAAGGAGTATTGGGTACCATAGTATCCCCAAATAAGATACTACTCATATAACTTTGGGGTCTGAGTATATATTAGTCGGGTACTTGGACCCCAAGCTTCGGGTTCAGGGCTTCTGGTTCCTCTTTGCATGTTACAGTGAAATCATAAGGTCACATTCCTCAAGTACAATACTCCAAACATATGGTAATTCCCCAAAATAAGGGGACCCCAATATGGACCCCAATATACGATTATTCATTTTTGGGGGACCCCCAAAAAGGTACCCCGAATTTTAGGAAACCCCCCCATATTTATTGAAAGCAACATACCCTAAACCGGAAACCCTGAATGACAGAGGCTTCGGCAGCTTTCGAGGATGCTCTTTTACAGTATTTTGGAGACGTTTGACACTAAACAGGTACCCCTAATTTTGGGACCCTCCCATATATGGTTCCCGGGAAGAGCCTTGGGTACACTAGAGACATGAGGATCGAACTCTCGGCAGGGATGAGATCGCTTCAAGCATGGTGTTCTTGCATCTAGGGACGGCATAACACCCTCCATGGGACCCCCTACAGAATCCCTTTGTTATCTACAGTCCTGGGGCATGTTGGGGGGCCCAATAATGAGACTGTCAGACGCATAACTTCGACGGTGTCTCAGAACCTTCGCTCAGCTGGATGAAGAAGCTAGTACACACGAACAATCAAGTCCCCAGCGGCACGGAACCTATCCCCAAAAACGATCCGCATCTGCATGAAAACGCGAATGTTGTTGACAACCTTCAAGATCTCCTCTATGTGCAAAGCCTGACCCTGCATCTATATGAGTCCTAAACGCGCCAAATCCTGTAGACTCCAAGCCTCCAATCCTACAAAAACTGGGTTGCTGTTAAGGAACTTAATTTAAGTAACCATAATGGGTATCTATACTAAATAATATGGTTTCCCCAACATAGTAACTTAACCCTAAACCCTAAACCCTAAACCCTAAACAACAGCAACCCTACAAAAACTACCTGCGCGATGCCTCCAAGATTGCCTTCCAAGTCCTCCAGGGCAGAGAGCGCCCTCTGCCACCTGAGACAAAGTCTTACGGGTGCCTACTGGGGAGTATGGGAATACATAATTAGTGTTTAAGGTCTCGGGTTAATATACGGATTACAAGTCTTACCTGGACCCCAAAAGTATGTAAAATAATGGCCTTTGGGGCTGTTATAATGGGTTTAGGGCTATTATTTTACATACTTTTGGGGTTTAGGTACTGGTGCTTACTAGGGAGTATGGGAATGCATAACATACGGATTATATTGGGATTGTATTCCAATGTTCACTACTAACATCCAGCAAGATGTGGTTTGAGGGCTTTGGGTTTCAGGTCAAGGGCTAATGAGGATTTAGGTTAGCCTGTTCAGTACTGCAGTCAATGGCACTTTGTATTTGGGCCTAGGATTTAGGATGTACTTGAATGCATATAACGTACCGTGAGTAATGGAAGCTCTTGTAGATAAACCCTATGAGGACTCGATATGAACGATAGTCTAAACTCCTAGTATCCCCTGCAATGACCTCTGTACCAGTCCCCGATATAATATGCTATATAGCGCTTTTCAAACAGTTTAGACTATGGCTCATATGTTCTATCCTTGTCAGAATCCCCATGGGCGAGGGAGGGCGAAATCATCTGCAAGCCTGCAGTTTTCTCATCAAAGGGCTGCATAGTAGTTCCCATGCAGCTTCCTCCCCTGAATGGCGGTAGAATCAAAGTCACAATGATTTTCTGAATTGGCTTTCAGTGGCTTGTCTGATAGCTTTTCCGTCATAAAGTTATACTATGTTCCCTAATAGGTCCCCCCATACCCCCTACATATCCTTTTGTGGTTCGCCTCCAACCTGACTCTAGCCGTGACTCACATGCGACTTTCTGGGATCTACATGCTTGGAGCTGCAGGAGCTCAGAGCGGGAGACTAGACGGAAAGTGCTTTCTTGAAAAATACTCAGATGGCTCAAGTGTCGTGTGGCAACGGAACGTAGAGTAGAGCACCGGAAAGACGTTCCAACAGAATGAAATCTACAACAGCTCACTTGCCTTCGTCGTACCTTTGAGCCCCCTGAACATGTCCGCTAGTAATTTCTCGTTTCCGTAAACCCTAAACCTACATCCTAAACCATGTACCAGGTGCTTCCGTGCTTAGCCTGGTCAGCCAGTGAGGTTTGGACAGTATGAAGGCTGAGAAATGTCTGCTGTCCGAAAACCTTGGTTTGGGGTTTAGGGTTTGGTGTTAAGACTTCAGGTATAGCTCAAAAACACGAAAATCGTGATGAGGTCTGTTTGAAGTACCCTGTAAACAATGAATACATGAAAGCACGGAAAGCAACAATTTGTAGTTATCTCTGTAAGCACCTGTGTAACCCTAGTAACCATCTCATGTTCCATCATCTTTGCCATTTGGCTCTCCATTATCCCTAAACCCTACACCCTACATAATGTAAGTACCCCTAGGACCCTTGAAGCGACCTTACTATTGGTAATCATTGCCTAAAACCTACGTAAACCTTATGCCCTAAACCCTGAACCCTAAGCCTCAGAACCCTACATACCCGATAGACCCGTACAGGGACCCCAATACTAAACAACCCTAAAACCCTAAACCATTTAGGCCATAGTTGTAAACTCGTAGTATCCCCCTTAAGAACCCTTGTAATACCTATACAATCCCCTATATAGCCCATTCCAAGGAATTCAGACGATAGCTCATTTAGGCCCCTGTAGGTTATTGTTACGCCGGATGCCAAGTTCTAGGCCTAGTCTAGAGTTTAGGGTGAAAGCGTTAGGGTTAAGGGAATGGCTAGCAATGTTGGTTCAGGGTTTAGGGTGGGTCCTTTACGGGCTAGAGGGGTATATAGAGTTTGGGGTTTAGGGATAATGTAGAATCAAATGGAAAAGAACATGAGAAATCATAAGATGAACACTGAAGTTCTGTAGGGGGAGGATAGGAATAACAATGAAAGCGTGGCGGTCATAGGTACCGTGTATACTGTATACTTATGGTATGGGGTTGTACACGGTACCTCAAAAGTTCACCACACGATGGTTTTGAATGTGCAGGATGCACTTTGCTCTGTTTCTTAGGAAGACTGCTACATAAATTCAAACAATCGAAGCCTCACCGTCTCACCTCCCCTGGAATCGAATGGCCTAGAGTTCCCCTTGATTCCGATTATTATATATATAGAGATGTGGAGACAATTTGGGCTAATTCAACCTAATTCAGGAGGAACCTAGGGCAGGGGTACTATTGGGAGGTAGTGAGGGAACCTGTGATAAACCCTCAACCTGCGATCCTAAATCCTAAGCCCCCGTTCCATCCTTGCTCCAGGGTTCCGACAGCGAAGCTCGCTTGAACGCATCAACCAGTGACTCGGCATCAATGCAGGGGTTTAGGGTGTATAGTCCCCCCTAAGTAGATAGAATATGGTTTTGGGTATATTCTAATAAGATCCTCATATACCCCATATTCTATCTACTTAAGGCGGACTATAGTATTTAGGCTCGGATTTGCCGTTCTGCCCTTCCGCGAATTGGTGGCTTATGCCCCAAGATGTAGGATACAAAAGACCTACGCTATCCCTGGTACGCCGGGGAAGGACTTTGAAAGTCCATAGGAACTGCGAGGCTCACCTTGTTAAGGGTCCTTGTGAAAGCTCTCTTCCCAAAGCCCGATACCCAAATTCATAGACCCCAGGCCCTGTCCTTGTAGGGTTATGGTTGCAGGTTTCGGGGTAAACCTAGAGCCAGAATAATGCCACTTACGCAGAAATGTCTGGATACAAGGCGTGTTGTACGCATGTGAGAGGTCTAAATAATCCTTCTAGACTCTTAGCCCCAAACTCGAAAACCTAGCATAATCCCAATTCCCCACAGTTCGGTAAACAAATCACCCCCTAATACCGAGATGTGTCGAGGAAAGACGGCCTGAGGTCGAGGAAAAACAGGGTGTAGTCGAGGAAAGAGCTTTTGTCAAAGGAGAGCAATCTAGTTAAGCAAGGTTAGGGGGTTTAGGGTTGAGAGTTTGGAGTTTAGAGTTTAGGGGTTTAGGATTTAGGGGTTTAGGGGTTTAGGGTGTAGAGGTTTAGGATTTTAGGGGTTTAGGATTTTAGGGATTTAGGGTTGAGGTAGCTAAGGGCTCAAAACGTCAAAAGCAAGCCTTTCTATACACAACTTGCCGAAGTCAAGCCTACGGAAAGCCAGCGTGTAGGTAAATGAAGGTTACAGGCCATCCTTGGAACCCTTAACCCTAGCTTTAGGGATTAGGGTTTAGGGTTAGGGTACCCGGAACCCTAAGTCCCAAACCCAAAATCTTAAACCCCAAACCCTAAACCCTAAGTCCTAAACCCAAAAGTCTAAACCCTAAATCCTGAACCCCGAACCCAACCCTAACTCCGCGCAACCCCGACTGGAAACAAGGTTCTCAGCAGTCTATAGCTCTACAAATTCAGGATAGTTTTGCTTACAAGTGCCTGTTTCGGATTTAGGGTTATGGTTCAGAGTTTAGGGCTCAGGGTACAGGATGATACCCCAATCCCGGAATATCAAATGGAAAGTAACATGGAAAATCAAATGGAGACTTAGATTATATACTGGTTGAGAAAACCCCAGCCCCATAGTACTGACTGTTCCCATTAAATCGAGTACATTGGGAATATTCATTGTCAGGGCGTAATGGACTCATTGCATTATCCCTGAACCCTAAACCCTAATTTAAATTCATGTGCAAGCCTGAACCCTATGCAGACTCCAAGTTTGTACACATGGATAAGATCTACCAACACAACAGTGCACGACCCTGCTGTTCACGGTTTAGGGTTTAGGGTGTGGAAACACTGCTTTGGCCACATACCGAGGAAGGTGAAGAAAGTCCTTGGGCCGGACACACTCCAACATGCTTCCAACCTACCTGAATACGGAACACGAGCCACAATGCTTTACGCAGAGGCACCCAAGCTTTTCATCCTAAATGCAAAGATGGGGATCCCTCTACATAATCCGAAGTACTTAATCCTCAGCACTGGGGCTCCCAAGTAGGGACCCCCAAGTTCCGGAACCCCCCAAACTCCGCAGCCCGTACCCCCAAAGTAAGGCCCTGACGCCATAGGTCACTGCCTCAGACATGAGCTTGAGCCGGGTGACGGCAAGTGGGCATTTCATGAAAAGGCATGAACGGGGGATGACTTTGGGGGTTATAGGATTTGAGAAATTTTCAAGTGGAGTTTGGGCTCAGATGAGCTATCTTCTAAACTCCTTGTACTCCCCTTAATAAACCCTATAATACTCCCCTATATAACCCCCCCTAAGGAGTTTAGGCGATAGCTCAGGTGACCAGGGGCAAGGAGTTGCAGGCATGGGTCAGGTCTGTGGCGGTAGCTAGAATCTATAGTTGGAATCGCGCGCTCAGTGAAAGTTCCCAATTCAGAATCTGTGTGTTTGGATAATTCCTCAAGGTTATACTGTAGCAAAAAATGAGAGAGGATTCCTCAGCAGACGACAGATTTGGGACTGAGAAATCAGTAGACGAGGCCCAAAGTTTGTAGCGGCACCTTCTGCAGTTCTCCCGGGTTACTCTGAATACCAGCTGAACCTTCAACTTGCATACCTGAAGCCAAATTGTGGCACACTGCAACAACCCTAAGCCCGTTTAGAGCATAATCTAAGGGCCTATTGCCGGATTGTGTAATGTCGGGGCCTGAATTGTTACCAATCGTGTTTCTAGGTCTATTTGAGGTAACCTGTGTCATCATTCTTCATGGAACCTAGAACCATAATTTGACCTACAGCCATAAACCTCAGACCCCATAAGCCTCAAACCCCAACCCTGCAGTCTGTAGACGCTCTGAACCCTACCCTAAAGCTCTTGGATGCCCACAATGAGATCCAAAACCTTAACAGCCAAACCCCAAACCTTCCCTAGAAAGCCCATTCCAGCGCTACGAGCCTAAGGGCTGACTCAAAACCCTAAAACCCTAAGCCCCAAACCCTAAGCCCTAAACCCTAAGCCCCAAACCCTCAGCCCTCAACCCTAAACCTAAACCCTAAACCCTAAGCCCCAAACCCTAAACCCTAAAACCCTAAACGCTTTTGCCACTTGACTTCAATGAGCACGGCATTGAGCTCTAGGCATCGGCGGCAACCTGATCCAACTGCATCTGAGACAGCAGCCTCAGAATCCGCCCTGCGCGCCAAGGGGGAGGGTTAGGGTTTAGGGTTTACGGTTTAGGGTTTTGTTTAGTATGGGATCTTGGGTTTAGGGTTTAGGGGTAGGGTTTTGTTTAGTATGGGATCTTGGGTTTAGGGTTTAGGGGTATAGGGTTCAGGGTTCCAACGGCGCTCAGACGATAGAAAGAAGGTTGAGGATTTGGTAGTTTCCCTGAAGAGGGGGACCCCAAGAGAGACCCACAAAAACTATAATCCTTGTTATAGGGAACCCCTCTGGGGAGGAAGGTTTTGGCTGGGATTTTGGAGGACGCCTAATTACCCTGAGCTTGGGTAATCTCTTGCTACCTTCTATTTACGTTCACGAATTGCCCTGTCGCTAGTCTTGAAGCTGTTTGTTGAACATATGGAAGGGAATACATTGTGCTTGTGTGCCTCGGGTGTATGTTGCATAGTTGCACTGTACCAGACACCTCATACCCTAAACCCTGTAGTAGAAACCTGTGGGATGCCAACAGAGGGGCCATCAGTCGTAGTTCTAGAACACATTGTCTGGCTGTGTCCTAGCATTCAAGAGTGTAGAGTTTCTGATTCTGCGCAAGGAGGTATACTGTAGACGCCTTAGAGATGAAATTACCATCTACTCATTCCGGGCTACATGAGGAATGTTTTGGAAAATGCCGCTATAGAAGCTTATAATTAACCCTAAAGGCTACGCCATAAACAAACCCCTGCTTGCTAAGAAATCATCAAGATCCGCCTGCTTCACCCCTGACGACAAGATCTTTCTGCAGGACATGCATCCCTGCTACTGGCCATTGCATGGTAATGTCAGAACCGGCGTTGAAATTCAACCAATGCGGTACCATCTTCTCCTCCGTCAACCACCGGGTAACAATCGTAAGGTAAGGTCGGGTGAGGTCGTTTTGATTTCCCCCAGCTTCTAAGGATAGCCGCCTCCGTAAGTGACAGTTCTTGCCATGGGCAACGTGCCTAGGCTATGCCCCGCAGACCCTATGCCACAAACCTGTTAAACCCTAATCCTCGCCCTAAACTCCAAACGCGAGAGATCTGCCCTAAACCCTGAATGCCATGGCCTCATCGCCGAACACTACAAGTGCGTCCTAAACCGTCCACTGCTGCTACACGTTCGTAAAAGTATTGACGAAGTAATAGAAGTTATAATCCTGTAGCGATCATAGTAATACTGGTAAGAAAAAGTGAAAATGATGAAAACAATCATCATAGTGATACTACTCGCAACAGTATATAGTCCCCCTTTAGTGGATAGAATATGGGGTATATGGGGATCTTACCATAATGTACCCAAAGCCATATTCTATCTACTTAAGGGGGGACTATATCCCTTCATTCTCGGGCCCCAGCTCCACTGCAGGCCCTTCCCACATGAATCGATAACGGCGTTGAAGGTCACGGTGTCCGGCCTCAGACTTCGCTTAAGAAAATGTGAAACATCAAAAGGGGCCAACGGAATCATTCGACATATATATATATATATATATATATGTATACATTTATGTGTAGGTGTATATATATACACATATGTATACATATGTATACATATATATGTATATATATACACACACGTATATACACACATGTATATACACAAATGTATATACTCACATGTATATACATATGTATGTATATACATGTACATTATATTATGGCTATAGAAGGAGCCCACGAGGTGGAACCCTGCTTGCTTCAGGAAGGGTGCGTTATAGAAATCATCTTTGGGCGTTTTAGGACCCGTATCATGCCAGGAGCCGACGGAGACCCGTAACATCGCGGCTTGGCATAGCGATGCATGTCATGTAGAGGGCCTCTCAATAACTTAGGTTGCCCACCCATTTAAAACACTGAACCCTAAACCCTAAACCCTGAAAGCTAAACCCTGATTAACCTGAAAACTGAATCCTGGGCCCGAACGCGCGAGCTTTGCATCCCCTGAGCCTCATCCCCAAACTCCAGGAGTTTAGGGTTCGGGGCTTAAG
>CAJNIZ010024269.1:43108-69443 GCA_905231905.1 Symbiodinium pilosum | reverse complement strand
TAATATCATGTCAAGTACCATACGAGACCCTACAAACCATTATGTAAAAAAAGAATCTGGGACCAGCAAGTTTGCAATTATTGAGGACCTTACATTCTCATCCGTATAAGCCTCTGTATGATGCCACTTTCTATGTTATTTTCATTTTCATTACAACCTGGTAGCTTGCCGCTACCAAAGGTATGTAGAATAATCTTGGTTATTTCTTCTGAATTTCGGGCCACCATTCTACATACCTCGGCGGTCTTGACTATCAAAGCAGGCCCTTGGCTCATGGCTATATACGTCTTCGGGAGGTGCCCTGAGAAATCAGGCTTGCAAGGAAGGGTTACTGTAGGAGCCTAACTAATTACCAATAAAAAATCAAGTCTTGTTGAAGTACCTTGTACCATAAACGTACAAGGATTCCAGGACCAGAATATTGGTAATAGTTCAGGCTTAAACAGTATGCAATGTTTCTCCGGGCGGCAACAGAATCTCCGTCTGCAAAGCATAATTAAGCTGCTCACCTTTTTTTGCCTGAGCGAAATCCATCCTGTGTAGACTGCTTTCACAGGCACTGGACGCAACTGTAGCTTCACCGTGGTGTCGGGTGGGAATGTGCTGCGTGATGGGCCCTAGGCTGAATGGCGCGGTCTGTCGAGCATGACGTCGCGGGATTGCGAATGCAACCTGCGAAGGTTATAATGCGCAGGCCACCGCGCTGAAACAGCTCAACTGTCGCGCGTTGCGCATCTTGATCCACAGCTGCTCCTTCAGGGCTCACCAACCCTCACCAAGCCATGAAGCGCGCGACACAAGGCCTTAGCAAACCTCATCTGCCTAGGTTTCAGTCCCGCGAAACCAATTAAAAGTCGTGAAGTCCTGTGAACAGTTACCCCTGAGCTACCACAACTGGCTGATTAAAAGCAGTGAATGCGGAAATGAAAAGAAAATAGAAACGACTACAACATTGTTGGGGGTAATCTAGGTGTCACTATACGAAGCCAGGCCTCCATTCCCGATTCTCACACACTGCCTTCAGAGCTCAGTGCGCTCGGCGCAGACAGCATCACAAGACCGATAGAGGCCTGTGAGATTGCCTTACTTGCGAGGCCAAGAGAGGCCAACTGTATGTATAGTACCCAAAGGACCTGTCCTCCGACGAAACCACTGAAAAAGAAGGTGGAACATATCAGGGCATTGGGGTTATATGAGATATAGTATACACTCCTAGTATCTCCTTTAATAAGCTCTATATTGGTCCCCTGTATAATCCCCTATATAATCAGCCTTTCGGGAGTTTAGATTACAGTTCATACAGGTCGTCCTATGCCCAACCTTAAACTCAAAACTTGAACTATTTTGCATTAGTTTTCTACCGCTTGGCTTTGAGGCTCTACGAGGTGCATGCCTATCGCGGCTGAACTCGACAGCCTAGACCACAAAAATGATGGGATGATTTTGGCAACCCCAACCCTATCACATGACTCTTCTTGGGTCCTTATTATCGCAGGCTGGGGGTACCCAAACCCTCCCCATTTCAAGCCCTAAGCAAGCGTTAACATTACCCCTAAAACGCCCCAGTCACTCAAGGCAGCAGAGCCCTTCCGGAAGAAAGCGAACTGGCAATTGCATGCCTGGTTTCGGCTTTTGAGGGGGGTCTAGGAGGCTTAGGGTTTAGGGTTTACTCATCCGCCCAAGTAAACCCTACAGCTTTAAGGTTCAGGGTTATGGGGCTTTGGGTTCAGGGTTTAGCTACACCCCAAAGCGTGCAGCTTAGGACTGCGGTTTTAGGATTTGCCTGGCTTCTCCATACCCGGGGACAAATGTCAGGACGGAAGCTCAGTAAGTCTACAAAATTGAACTGCAAAAAGGCACTATTCTAAGATTTGAAAGCCCTCAAAGCAGCATGTATCTATGAAGCGAAAGCCATCGGGGAAACAACGCCTGCGAACTTAGATTCTGCGACCCTATCTGTTATGGCTTCATTGAGTGCTGGGACCTACCAAGCTGTATCTCATTCTGGTTACAGGTACGCAAAACTCATAAATCCCTAAACCTTTAATTTCTTAACCCTAAATCCGTAAACCCCAAATCCCTCCTAAATCCCTTTTGCAACAGGCTTCAGATCCGCCCGGTGGCGAAATCCCTAAACCCTGAACCGCATGGGTTCAACCAAGGGGCCAAGGGATCAGAGCTCGCGATGCCTCTGCCCACCGCTTCACCTGCGCAGCTGCAGATGGGAAACCTTAGCTGGGTGTAGAATTTAGGGGCTCGGGGATAGGATTTAAGATTTAGGGCTTAAGGTTTAGAATTTAAGGTTTTAGGGTTTGGGGTTCAGGATTTAGGGGGTAGGGCTTAAGGTGTAGAATTTAGGGTTTGGGGTTTAGGTTTAGGGTTTAGGATTGAGGGTGTAGGGCTTAAGATGTAGAATTTAGGGTCTTGTGTTTTAGAGCTCCGGATTTAGGGTGTAGAGCTTGAGGTAGGATGATTCATTACTTATAGTAGTGTTTAGGGCTGAGGTTATGTACTGATAGTGTTGCTCGGGACTGAGCGTAAACAGACACCTCATCCCTGCACGTAGTGCTCTTGGTGGTTAAGCCACATCAGATCAGCTTCTTCTCATAAAACTACTATAATCGCCCTCTCCGTTGCTTGGGATTGCAGCTTTCTTGGTGAGAATTGCTACCCATATGCGCGGGCCCATGTTCCTAAGGAAGCCCCTGCTTTAAACTAAAACCCTCTAAAACCCTATCCCAGCTGGTTTTACACGCTGGCAAGCGAGTGCTTAAGTCTGTCTCCCTGTAGCAAAAGCAAAACTATGGTTCAAGAAGAATTCAGACTATGATCCCCAGTAACCCAGGACTAAAAAGGCATACTTTTTTGCAAAGCTCAGTAGCTAAGCAAGAACCTAGGACCCTTCCAAACAGGGAAAAAGAACTTACTGTGCAACCCGGCAGAAAGCATCCGAATGTTCCGCGGGCCGTCCAAGCCGTATTCATAGGCCACCTTGCCATGCTCCACCTGAGATGAATTGAAGCTTCTATGGCCAGTATCCTGAAGGGGGCGAAGATTAGGCTGAAGAATAACACTATGCATGGGTTTACAAACAGGGGGATACAACGGGGATATATAAGGAACATATAGGGAGATGTAGGCTTTACAAAAAACAGGGTACCCCCCCTAGGTGTCCGACATTTTGGGATTTTCCGAAGTTAGCCTTGCGGTTTCCCGGTGCTTTAACTATAAAATACAGTAAAAGGCTACAGGTTCCCTACCTTACTTGAGGCGTTTAGGATTTAGAGTTTAGGCGTTTAGGGTTTAGGGTTTAGGCGTTTAGGGTTTAGGGCTTAGGGTTCCCTACCTTACTTGAGGCGTGCTGCTTGCAATGTTAACGTTAAGCGGCGTGGGAGACTTTTGGGCCTTCTTGACAACCACATCGCGATGCAGTTCTGCTCTTGAGCTATTACATACTTCTGTAGGATCCCCCCAGCCAAACTCAAAAGCTCATGCTTCCAGTGAGTGAGGCACTGCCTTTGAATGCATCCGAGAGCGGAGATCACCCTTGACACATCGGCGTCCAAGACTATCCTGAACTAACGCAGGATGAGGCTGAACACAATCTGTTTGGTTCCCTTGCATTCAAAATACCCCAGCTTGCTTAACAAGGGCCAAGCTTCATGCTGGAAACCAGGGAACGTGTCTACATCTTCCAAGCCGAACATGAGGAAGTCATAGGACATCAGCGTCTCCATGATCCAAACCATACCAGCTTTGTCAATCTCCTGGGCTAGTACATGCCCTAGACACCCAGAACCTGAACCGAAAATTCTTATTAAACAGCTACACCAGAATCATGGGGTGACGTTGGGGTCTTCTCGCAGTCGGGACAGGTCTGATGCGAAGTGTGGAAGAAGCTGAATGCATAGCAGAAAAGACTTCCATGCCATACATGGGCTTCATCGACGCAACGCGTCAATCGCCAAGCATTCGGCCCGGGAGTACTGCGAACCGAGATTCTTCAGCAAGCATCTCGATCTGAACAATCTCTGTCTTGTGCAAAATTGGACCCACACCAGCAAACACGGCTTCGTAGCTCTCCCGGTCATCGACATCTATCTTCAGTAAATGGATGTTGTCAATGGACTCGAAGACATCTTTTACGTACCTTATGCAGAGTTTGCCTCTTGCTTGTAGGGAAAGAAGACATGAAAGCATGGTGCATGCGCAGTCTGGGGAAGGAACAGAATGGAACCCCAACTGATTGAGCCCTGCAAACACTACTGCCCCTTCCGTGTTAGTTTGGGAGAGGGTATTTTCCTGACTAACTTTGCCTTGGCAAAGAAAAATGTGCTGACCTTCTTGCCCCTCTCTCTTCGCAGGAGCAACCCTTTACCCAACGCACTCAATCCAAATTGCAGGATCTGAGCAAAACCCAAGGCATTCAAGCAACCCCAAAAACCCCCGGTATGCTCACTTTTAGGTTCCTAACCCTAAGCCCTGAGCTATGGGGCTCTGTTGAAATTGCTGGGTTGCACTCTGTCAATTGTCCAGGATTCTGGCTATAGAGCTGAGGGCTTCAGCGTTGGAATGATTTACAATCACAACTATAGGGGCTACAGTTACAGCTTGAGGGGCTATGGTGTGTATATATATATATACATATACATATATATATATAATAGGGACCTATGTTATTATCATGAGGTCTTCCAGAAAATCCCACATACTCTGCTGGCCACCGAAGGGCTCATTGGCTTGTACTGCGCCGTGGAGGAAGCCCCTGCGCTTCCAGCCATTGATGTCAAGAGTCAGTTGGATGAATTCGCCTTGCTGGATGTAGGGTTTAGAAGTTTGGAATTTAGGGAACCCTAAACCCTAAAACCCCTATAACAAGGACCCTATAACTGTCATCTAACGTTTATTGGGCTCTAATTTTAAGAGCTGGGGTAGCTAGACCCCCCTGATTCTAGCCTGCCGTTACGGAACCTAAACACAATTCGAATAGACATGAGACCACATGATTGACGATGTCATGATCTATCTTGTCTGGCAGTGGTTCCAAAGGGAAGCGCTTCTCCGGGTGAAAATCCTTGTTTTATGATGAGTTGGCGGCAAGGGAAACACTACGTACTGTGGCATAGTGGGGAATATGGGAATCTATCATATACAGCTATAACTGGTTTATATTCCCTTATTCCCTACTAAACCCCGGTAGATACCTTTCTCAAACGGTTTGTGGAGTTCAAACCTCAGAGGTTCGGAAGGGAAACCGCACGGGGTTCTTGTGATGGTGGTTGTCTTTTATGGAGCTTTCCAACACAAAGTGGAAGCTACTTGACAACAGGACCTTGCAACTGAGACATAAATTTCATGCACAACCGCAATTGGAACTCTAATTAATGAAGCTCTCCACGAAGCAGTTCATAGTGGGATTGTAATCTTTCACTTATAGTCCCCCTTAAGTAGATAGAATATGGCTTTGGGTATATATCATAATAAGATCCCCATAGTATACCCCAGATTCTATCTACTTAAGACGCACTATATTTCGTTGAAGGGACCACCTTAACGCTGAAATCTTCTCACGCTACTCTTAGAAGACTTTGCCGGGGTCCTGATGTTGATACCAAAAAATCCTGCATGACCTAACTATACTACAGTATCATTATTCCCAAGGCTTAGGATATGTGAGCTATAGTCTAAACTCCTAGTATCCCCCTTAATAACCCCTATAGTAGTCCCCTATATAATCCCTATACCCTAAACCCTAATCCCTATATAACCCACCTGTAAGGAGTTTAGACTATGGCTCATGTAGGGTCATGCAGGATTTTTCGTATTCACTGTAGCAGCATCCAAACCTTCCCCCTTCAGGGTTTAGGGTTTAGAAGGACCATCCATATGGGGGCTTCCCCAAATTGGGGGTACCTTTGAGGTTGTCCCTAAAATAAGGATTAGAATATTTTGGGGTCCCAACTGCCATGTTTAGATGTTAGTCCCCAAGGCCCTTAGTACCGTGGGATGAAGCGGAATGCAACCTTGATATTCATCCTAAACCCTAAACCCTAAACCCTTTAGGGCCCCTTACTTGCTACACTACTCGGAGAGAAGCAGCTCGAAAGAAGAGCGTGTTGTCCCGCCAAAACCCCTCTCAGTAACAGTTCAACTAGGGTTTAGGGTTTAGGGTTTAGGGTGTAGGGATAATTTTCCAACCTCGATGACTGTGGGTAACTTACATTGCAGCCTGAGAACAGATAGCAGCCGGTTGAGGGTTTTGAGCTAATTATGGAGCTCCCCAATTTTTGGTATTGTGTTGTGCATCTAATTATACGGCGCAATTCATTTCATATCTTCCCCTTCTTAAAGATACACCCCAACCTGCACGCGGTCACACTAAGCAGCCGCGCGACGCTCTGCTGCATTGGTGTAGCCGGGCTCAAACCTCAGTATCAATCGTGTCTTGCGAAAATTATTGTTTCCACTATGTAGTCCCCACAGTGGCAATGGTGTCTTCCGGAGATTCTCGTTTCCACTATGTAGTTCATGAACTTTCGTGAAGGTTGTGGGGAGGAGCTTGTTCAAGTCTTGCAACTTTGATGGTTTGTTTACTCTGTTTGTTTATTCTTGCGAAAATAAATGCAGCATTGTCTGATTTCAGTGCTGTGCGCGCGCAAGACCCCGGCTACAGGAGACCTTTTATGTCTAGTCCCCCTTAAGTATATAGAACATGGCTTTGAGTAGATTATAATAAGATCCCCATATATTGCATATACCCCATATTCTATCTACTTAAGGCGGACTATAGCCTAAACCCAAATCCCTAAACCCTAATCCCTAAACCCTAATCCCTAAACCCTAATCCCTAAACTTCATATTCTATCTAGTTAAGGGGGACTATAACTTGGGGGTCCGAGTCTAGTTCCCTGTTGCTCGAGTATTTCGTTGATGTGCTGATGAGCTTCGCGACTTGTAGCTATACCCATTGAGGTAACACCAGGGTTATATTGGGGTTATAAAGGGATAATGGACAAGAAAATGGAAACTACTATATAGTATAGCAGCTGAAGCAAAGTGTTCTGGTTCAACCTGACTGTCAAAAGCCTTCGCCACGAGTAAAACATAGCCTACAACCCATCTGCATGGTTTCCACCCTGTTGGCCTCTGCATACTGAAGCCTCAACAATCAGCCATACTATTTGCTTAGAACCCTTGCAGAATCACAATATGATATACCCCACCACCCTATTCTATTTGTTCCGGCCTCACATTATCACCTCGGCACCAACCTCTAAGTAATTCCTGTATACTAAATCCTAAACCCTAAACCCTAAACCCAGAATAAACCCTGAACCCTAAACCCATTTCATTCTCCGTCTGCTCTGAGGAGGAAACAAGCAATGAGGGTAACCACTAGAGGTACACAATCCTCATCATTACAGCCATACGGAGCAAGTTTTCTGTCAGATGGAGTTCAGGGGCTGACAATCTGCTGGGTTGCTGTTAAGGAACTTAAATTAAGTTACTATATTGGGGAAACCCTATTATTTACTATAGATACCCATTATGGTCACTTAATTTAAGTTCCTTAACAGCAACCCAGTCTATGCATGTCCCTTCTCCTCCAAGCTCCTGACCGCTTTGACAACATGTGCTCTTTAGAGATTAGAAGGGTTTAGGGATTAGCACTTATTAAGGCTTAGATATCAATCCTGCGAGCAGTAGCCTAAGCCCGCACCCTTCTGTAAAGGAACTCTAAATCGGAGTCCCCCCAAACAAGGAACCCCAAATATTGGAAATGTAATAAGAACATAGGAATCCTGGAAGGTATATTCCTACTACATTCTTGGGCTCGCGCATGTGCACCACATGGCCCTCGCTAAGGAGTGGCCATGCGCAGGAACCGGAATCACCAGACCCCACATCTATAGCCACGCCTTCCAAGGGTTAATTGTTGAGGGAAGCTTGTGTTTTCTAAATTCGAAACCCCTAAGACAGAAAACCTTACCTTGAACCCAGGAGATCTTCAGTCTTGGGGGTCATATAAACAACTGTACTATCTTCTTAAAACCGGCGGTCTTGTCGGCCTACTTTATCAGCTGTCAATGACCTTCCGACTGACACACATCAATCAGCCGGTGCTTGCCTTCCCCTTTCGTGGCAAACCTCGGTTGGGCTTGTTTAGGGCTTAGCTGCTAGGGCAGAGCATGAATAAGCCCCAAAGCTTCTTGTACTGTGGCTTCTTGCGCGCGGGACGATGCCTGAAGGCTCAATGTTTTTCCTAGGTATGCGTCCGATGTTTGCAAGTGGGGGTTGGGGCGTAGGGTGGGCGAGTGCCTAGAACGTAGCGAGCCAATTTCAGAGATCAGTTATGGTTTATCCTACTCATAGCACTCCCGAAGGTCTCATGAGAAAAATGTTTCTTTTGGCTTATCTTGAACTGGCACCTCACCCGAACCCAATCTGCGCCTAAAACAGGAACTCTAAGCCGTATTACCTGACCCCAAACCCTAAACCTTACACTCTAAACTCTAAACCCTTGAGCCTAAACCCTGAACCCTAAAATGTTATTTCGTAAGGTCGGGGTTCAGCCTGGCTGAACGATTTCGTCTGTTGGACGCGCATTAGTGAGGTCGTGAACACTTAAATCTCCAGCAAAAGGTTTAGGGTTCGGGCTTATTAAGGTTTAGGATCTATAGGGTTTAGGGTCTTGGGTTGACCTCCAACGAGAGGCTTAGGTTTCGGGCTTAGGGTTAAGGGCTGAGGATTTAGGGTTTAGGGTCTTGGGTTGAGGGCCAGGGCACCCCCAAAGAAAACAAAACGGTACATCCATGCCGCCAATCCATCCCCAAACCTGCATTGAAATTTGTTGTTGCCTTGGTTTTTTGTTGCTTTCGTGATTTTGCTCATGCTATGTGCCCGCTGAGTTTTTGAGCGTTCGAAAATGGATTGGAAGTCATAGGCAAAATGATCTTGCTGGCTCGTAGGAGGGAATAAGGGAATATAATCCCTAGATAATCCCTATAATCTATTCCCTCATTCCCAGCTAAGAACCTAAAGTCATGGGCTTCATGGTTGTAAGTAACAGGTCGCCAGGCTCAGGGCGTTGTTGAATTGCACCTGTGAGGCGGCCGAAAACCAAAAAGGAATCTTTTACCGTGGAGGCCTTTGTTTTTCGTCAAAAACGTGTGAGAATACTGTACGTTCCCACCGTTTGAGGCGAGGCCGGGAAATTGAGGCTATAAACAGATTAGGTAACTTATTGGTTCTCAGTAGGGAAAAAGCAAACATGATCCCTATAGAATCCCGAGTAATTGCCGCATTCCCTTCTAAGAACCAGGAATGCTATGGGTCATTCGTCAAGCTTCACCGTATTCTGTGCATGTTTGGAACCAGCCGTATTCATGACCTGGCTATCACCCCATTGTTAAGCTACTGTTGATATGAAGCATCCTGCATGACCTTCATACACTAATTACTGCTTCCCAAGGTATAATGTACTGAGGGTCATACCGGATCTTGGGTATCAACCCCCTAAAGACATGAACCATAAACCGTAAACCATGAGCAAGGCTCTTCATCAACCACGGCAAGACATCGCATTCGCCAATCTTATCCTGATCGTCGCTGGGCAGGAAGATGCTGAAGGGGCTGTCATCCCGATACAGCCTGAACCTTGAATTCTGTAGGGCTTAGGGGTTAGAGTTGAGGGTTTTAGAGTTTAGGGCTTAGGGTATAGAGTTTAGGGGTTAGAGTTTAGTGAGGGTTTAGAGTTTAGGGTTTAGAGTTTAGGGTTTAGAGTTTAGGGTTTAGGGTGTTGGGTTTCCTGGACTACGGCCATGGTTGGGCTGTATGTTATGCAAGGGTGAGATCGTCCGAAATTTGGAAAGTAGGGTCATACTTTGGGCAGCAGGGCTTCAACCATACATATAGGAGTTCGTCTTAATACTCTGCAGGTTAAGCATCTACCGCGTCAACACAAAGCAACATGGAACCCCAAGTGGGCCCAATGAAGTCTACTCACCGTCAAAGCTCGAGCTACATAGGTCCCATGCTAAGCCCAAAACTTTGGGGAAGGTTGCCTCCCCTGCCCTAGGAACTATTAGCAGAGAAGAAAGGAATACAACCCCTATATATTCCGAGTATAATCCCTATGTAACCCCTATATCACCACATTATAATCCCTATATAATCATATGAAACCAGGAACTGGAAGGTGCAAACGTAGTACTTGAAGCCGAGGCTACGCACCAGGGCCGGGAAATCTCCACCCTTTCCAATGCACGGAGTCTCCTGGGTCTTCCTCAAAAATTGGGAGTCCCATGTATGTACCCCTAGATGGAAGCATGCTCATGCAGACGGGCCCCTAACAAGGATACCTGCTTTGTGAAGAAGCTCCCAACAGCAAGGATGGCTTATCTACGCGCAAAATGATCATTATACCCTGGAGATCCACGAACCAGGCACCAGAAAATTTGAGAATCCACTCCTCGATTTTGCGGCGAAGCTTATTCTGACGAGCTTGCGGCAGCTTGTCAAACTCCAGCTTTTCCAGCGCAATGCCGTATAGAAATTCCACAACTTGGGGGCTGTAGTGGCACACGCGGTCAGTGTCAGGATTTGGCAAGCAGAAAACTTTGTTTGTTATCCTGAGCAGCTTGTAGATGCATGTGAAAACTCTGCTTCCGGTCAAGAGCCCCAACAAAGGATGTCACTGCTACTGTTTCTAGCAAGTCACAACAGTTGGTTTCTTGTGATATTCAAGGCCCCAAAAGATGCATATCTGCCATTCAACTCTGACATGTTCCCAGATTGAACAAAACCCTAAACCCTAAATCCCTAAACCCTAAAATCCTAACCCCTAAACCCTAAGCACCAGGATCTTGAAGCCATCATCCAGACGCTTCTTGGCGCAAGAAATGGCGAGGAAGCATGCCAGCAAGCGTCTGCAAACCATTGCTCACGCAGTCATGGCTGAATTTCTCTGTATACACTGTGGCCCGTTCGAGATGTAGAACATGGATCAGGCTCAGCTAACAAAACAAAAATATTTGAATGGACAAAGAATGGCGTCAAAGAAAAAGTTCAGGGGCAATTGGGTCCATCTTTCACGGCTGCTATCGAAAATCGAACATGCGCAATGGCTAGCATCGATGCTGCTGAATGAGTTCTACACTGCACCAAGCAAAACTTCTGCACAATCTGCAAGAGCCTAAAACCCTAAACCCCAAACCCTAAACCCCAAGCAAGAGCAGAAGAAGATGACCCAATGAACGTGGCATGGGGGTTGAGTCCAAGCTAGGCTTCTGAGCTTCCCCTATTATACTCCCCCTCAAGTAGATAGAATATGGGGTATATGGGGATCTTATAATATACCCAGAGCCATATTCCATCTACTTACGGGGGACGATAACTCTAAACCACTATTTAGAAAGGCCTTGAATTTTCTGTGTCCCGTTTGAGATGTAGCGTCAGGGGCTGTGTCCGGACTCACTACAGGCGTCCTAGGGTCAGCTCTACAATTACACGTAAATCCCATCTAGTTCCAATAAGTTTCAAGGCGCCCTCACCCCCAATTCTGTCTACACCTCCCAGATAACGAGCTTCTAGTCCACAATAACGGATACATAGGCTAATATTACTGAGTATTGGGAGGTCTTTGTAAGGCATCTGGGTATAAGGCAGCCTCAAATGCCATGCTGGCAGCTTTAGCAACACAACTGAGAGAAGTTGAACACGTAGGAAACGATCCGGGTCTTTTCTACTTCATAATCTGCGGCAACCAGCGTGGCAAAGCCTGAGTTGATGTTGAGGGACTGAAGCTCCTACACGCACCAAAAGACCTCTACACATCTCACTCTAACTCTCATAAATTGTTCCTGCTGGAGTTCCGACACCAGAATCGGAGGTTTCCATGCATAGGGGGCACAATATAGATCCCAATAAATGTTACAGGAAGCCCACATTCCTACAAGAAGGAACACTCCCCTGCCCTGAAAAGCCCGGAACCCCCTAGAAATAAATGCTTCCAATGCAATCATTTGTGGGATGGGGGTGCTTGCCTTAGGGGAAGAAGGGGGTTATTAGGGCAGGAGATTTAGCTTCTTCCAACATAGGCTGGAAGAAGCTTGTAACGTAGTGGCTGGACTCAAAAGAAGAGAGTTTAGGGTTCAGTGGTTTTGGCTTTAGGATTTCGAGGCTTTGGGGCGCATTGTATTTGATTCTGCTGTAGCAGCTACTTAAGGATTGCTTGGGACAAAGTACTTGGCAATTCAAGCTTTTACGTGAGGCGTGGATGAACAATCCAAATCCAAGCAACTTGTTCAACAGCCCTACACCCGAAAATCTTTTACACCCTCGTCCAGAAAATCATATGTCCCTCGTCCCGCCCAAGCACTCCGATTACTATAGAAGGGGAACCAGGGTTGCACGACCGGAGGGCAGGGAGGAGAGACCTATGAAGAAAGCTGGAATGGAACGCCAAAAGTCGCACAAAGACAGGAACGAACTCTGAAAAAATGCCCGCCTTCTGAGAAACTTGCACCTTGCGGAAACTTGGGGTGGAGGTCTGGCTGGGATCTGGGAGGCTGTTAGTCCCAAAGTCTGACCACTGATTTGAACGGTTTAGGGTTTAGGGTATAGGGTTTGACATCCTACTAGCCATGCGTAGGATGTAAGGCCTGGCGCTGACCTGAAATCGTGAGGATCAGGACAGCGTTGTGCTCAGCACTCATGTAGCTCCCAGCGCTCATGCAGTTGCTAGCCCAGCAATCTTATGAGTTGACAATGGCCATCAAACCAGCTACCCACCCCTGGGAGCTAGCGACGGCGCAGCCGGAGGGTGTACTGTGGGGACCGAAATAACTATCAATGGTAAATTTAAAAACAATAGATATTGGGGTTCTATATTGGGATAATGGAAAAGAAAATGGAAACCATGTTATATAAATGTCCTGCTGAGGTCTGTTTGAGGTACCCGGCCCTGTACTGTAGCCATACGAGGAGCCTGGGACTATAATATTTGGAAGCATATTAGTTTTGGTTCTGCGGTGGTGGCTAGCTGTTTTGCATCCCGAAGAAAGGCCCAACCCTAAACCCTAAACCCCAGGCCCCAAAAACCACAAAAAAAATGTGTTCATTCTCAGTGTGCATTCGCGGACTGCATGGCCAACTTGCTACTCGACACGCTGACGGGCTTAGGGTTTAGGGTAGAGTCCAAGAGCCGTATCCCATCAACACAGGCCGCACGTCAGGGACAGGTAAACTGCCCTATGTCTTGTTTTGGTTCCGCTTAGCTACCGTTGCTGCAAGTGGGAAATGGCCACAACTCTTTCTAGCCTAAACCCTAAACATTAAAAACCTGAATCCTACACCCTCAACACAGCACCATAAATCCTGAACTAAACCCTAAAACCTAAACCCTAAAGCCTGAAGCCTTGTCCTTATCTGGGTAGGTCCACGCATCTCCTCACCCTACACCCTGGCGTTCCCTCAGCTCTTATCAAGGTTGTGCCCTCTTGCAATGTAGGGTTCAGTGTGTTGGGTTTAGGGCTTAGGGACCAGAACAGTGTTTGAGGGTATGCTTTATTCTAGCTAGGTGAGGGTTGTGATGGTCCAGACTTCGACGCTACGATTCACGAACAAAATCCTAAACTCTAAGCCCTAAATCTTGAACCGGTGCATGACTTGGTCTACCATGGCATCGTAGTTCCCAAGGTCTATGGGCCGCTTAGGGTCATGAAGGCTTTACTCTGAACCTCAAGCCCCAAAACCCTAAACCCTTAAACCTCAAAGGGACGGGCTTAAAGTACTGTCCGCGAAAATCCCTTATTGGAACCTAGCCTCCAAACCCCCTAAACCCCAAGCCCTCAAAACACAAAAGCCCTAAACCCCAAGCCCTTCAAACACTAAAGCCCTAATTCCTAAGACTTTCGAATCAATCGTATGGCCCCCACCCATGCAGATCCATCGTAGCGCTCCACTGCCACAAGCCTGTCCACGACGCGGTTTAGGTTTTAGGGTTCAGGGCTGTTGCTCACGGAGTTGTGTAGGGATTGACAAGGGCTTAATTGAGGGAACATGACCCAACTAATAGAGAATCACAACAGACGATGACATGGAGAATGGGTTTATAGGAGGAGCTCATATGGAGGAAAGGTTTTGTCCTGTCCCTTGTACCCTTCGGGTTTGGATCCTCAGCCATGGAATATAACCCATCATGACAGTATTAGGGACCTCAAAACTAAGGTTAGAGACCCTAAAGCCTCAAGCCTAAACCCTAAGATAATACACATAAAGCTGAAGATGTTGCCGTTGTTGTAGGATCTCACAAGCTGGTTCTTAGTGGGCTACGAACAAAAATCGTACTTCTATATTCCCTTTGAAAGCTCTGCCCTCTTTTGGGCTAGTTGTAGGCAAAGTTAAAAGAACTTTCTATGTCTTATTAGGTCTTAGCCGAATAACGATTACAAGCCTTTTCCAACAAAGGCCCGGGCTCCTTTGGAGCTCATACATCCCTCGTTGAACGATAGTTTTGAATCTTTGGGGTTGAGGTTTTGGTAATTGGGGTTCCGAGCGCATGAAAAGATGTAAGGCCTAGCTTCACCCCCCAATGTCATTAGGGTTTCGGGTTTAGGGCTCCCTTATGGGTTCAATGTGGGTTGTTGAAGAGGATTCTGTTTAGGGCCCGCAAAAGGTAGAAATTGCAGGTTCTTCACACACTCGCAAGGAAGAATGCTGATATGCTCTGGGCCAGTGGGAACTACATAAGATTCACGAAGGACTACGAAAGTAAAACTACAGCCCCACCCTAAACCCGAAACCCTAAGATGCGAACGACTACGAAAAACAACAAAAAACACGTTGAAGTGTAGGACTGGGGTCTTCACTTGCCAGTTGCTGCAGGTGAATGGAGGCATGGATCCCTATCGTATCTTTAAATGAGCTGCAATCTAAACTCCTGGTAGCCCCCTTGATAGCCCTATAGTCGTTCCCTCCTTTAGGGAGTTTAGACTATAGCCCATATAGTCCCCTACGTTACGACGCATGTTGTTTTCTATTCCAGCATCGCCTGCCCCGGCATCTTAAACACCAAACCTATAGCATCGATTTTCCATGTTCTTGTCTCTCCCCCACTCCTGCATACCACCCACCCTAGGCCCTAATCCTGCTCTCAGCTGAAGCCCTGGAGCCAGATTCTGATCAAGCGAATCAAGCCCCGTAATCCCAAAGGCTCCATGTAGTCATACAGTACCCTTCCCCTTGACTCCAAACCCTCGGCATGAACCCTAAACACACCCTAAAGCCTAAATGGGTTTAGGGGTTTAGAGTGCGCGAAATTCAGGAAGGCCTCGAACCGAAACCTGTGCGGGTTGTCTGGAAGATCTGGACCTTTGGATGCCCCAGAATGGGTTTAGGGGTTTCGGGCTTAGGGAACTTAATTGAGGTTGGCGCAGTATAGGGTGTAGGGTTTAGGGCCCAGACTGGCAAAGACAAATCAGATGGAAACTTTGGTTATATGAGGGTTACAGACGGGGATAAGGAACTTGACCCTAAAACGGAAACCCTTTGTGTCGATGTAAGCATATTATGCTAATGAACCTTTGAGCTCCTCAAGAGCAAGCTGACCTGGCTTGTCAAAATGCGCCCAATAGTTGTACTATAGTCTAAACTCCTACGGTGGATACTAAAAATCCTGCATGATCCTAAGTACCTTATACCTTGGGAAATATGGTACTACAGTATATTCAGGTCATGCAGGATTTTTCGTATCAACAGTAGTATCCTCCCTAATATCCCCTATAGTAGTCCCCTATATGTAATCCCCTATTACCCCCCTTTAAGGAGTTTAGACTATGGCTCATTTGGGGTCTCCTGTCGGAAATGGGGTTTAGGGCTTAGGCTTTGGGGTTGGTGTTTAGAGTTCAGGGTTAGGGTCAGCAGAAGCCAGAATGATAAGACTAGGGCTTGGTAGGCTATATGGTAGTTTCCGAAAATAAGGGGACCCCAATATAGACCCCAATATGCTAGAATCATTATTATGGGGACCCCCACAAGGGTACTTCTAATTTTGGGAAACCCCCCATATTTGTCTGAGCATTGCTAAGTGAAGCAAATCCTGAGCGTTTTTCATTCCCCTAAACCCTAAACTCCTAAACCCTACCTAGACCCTCCAATGTAGTACCTTTTTGGTAGTCCTCATAAGACTCTTAACCAAAAAGCTCCACCAAACCAACAAAGGAACTACATTGGAGGGTCCAGGTAAACAGCGTTGCCACTAGTCTTTTGCAGTAGTCTATCCGGAAACGTAGCTCTTGATGCAAATCTCAAAAAAAACAGGTTGCTAGGGAATATTGGAATACTGGAAAAGAAAATGGAAAGTACAATTACGCATAATAGGGTATATAATGCGGGGTTATTTTGGGACAATGTAAAATACAAGCTGCCATAGTAAATTGCTAGTAAGGAGGTTGGACTAAGATACCAGAATCTGGCTATATAGTAAATTTCATAAACAGCAACCCAAGACATGTGAATGTCTCAAACTTTTAGGGTCTCTGGAACCTGTAGAGAGCAAAGCTTTCCGTTTAAAGTTTAGGGTTTCGGGTTTAAGGCGTAGGAATCCACAAAGGCGTCTTATTTTGAATGATAAAATCAATCCAACTTACGCCTGGCAGCTAAAGTGTCAACTTCAGAAGCCCTATAGCGCATTCCCCCATTCCAACGAATGAGTCTACAATACCCACCGAGTGTCAACTTCAGCCAGCTCCTAGTAAAGTCAAATCATGTCCTTCTTCTAAGGCACTATGCCCAAAAGAAGGAAAGCTCAACCGACATGGACCTATGTTGGACTACTACGTTCTTTCTTCTAATTCCGATATGATCTCTACAAGAACAACTTGAGTACTGCCCCCACCCAGTAAGAGTCTATATTAGGGGTCCTATTCAGGGCTATATATAACCATATTATAATTGTTATCCAACTGTTACTGTGGGGGGGCAGTACCCAAAGAACAACGCTTGTTTTGTAATCTTCAAATGCTGGGCCGCCTTGGACCCCTGTCGTCGGCCTGTCTGTCGTCCTCCCCCAAGGGTTACCAGGCACAAACCTTCTTTGCGAAGTCGGAAATCGGAAGCTAGAATATCGGTGAAGCTGTCCGGATCCGTACCTGTTTGATGTAAGCTGTTGCTCCATGGCTTGCTCCAAGCCTCATCTGTTGTGCTTCGGGTGATGCTGATGCCACTACCACTACTCCAGCTGTTCCTGCTCATGCTGCTGCTTCTGCAGCCCAAATTCCTTAACGTATCATGTGTGTCTACAGTATTTCTGCTTATGCTCACAAACTTCTGGATTCTGGATGTTGCATGGAGGACTTTGCACCTGGAACGATGAGGATCTTGATAAACCTGACCAGCCTGTGCATAAAGATCAATTCAGCTGGGACCATCTTGGACTCCCCCCGCCGGAAAAGCCCCCTCAGCGAGACTTGACAAGCCGGCCGACAACTTACCTCTACACACTGCTCACGGTAGACCCCTAATTAAGAAACCCCCTCCCCTTAATGGGCATTATAATGGGGATCCTGGTATTCAGGCCCTTAAAAGGAGGGGGTTCATGAATCACGGGTCTACATGATCCAACAGCTTTTGGAAGGCCTGGTGATAGGCATGTTTGCCAAAGTTAGGGTTGAGGGTTTAGGCTTTAGGGTAACAAGCAGGACTCTACAGTTTGAAAGCAGCAGCCTATGACCTGCCACAATATGGAAAGCTGAAGTAGGTCCAGAACCTGCCACCGGCAGAGAACCCCGCAAACTAAAATCCCTCAAAATTCTCTGGCAAAGGATTCAAGGCTTCAGAAAAAGAGTTCTCTGAAAATGGTGGCTTTCCCAAGAAAATAGCCACCTAATGGTTGCGCCAGACCCTGACACCAAACCTTAATCGCAGCCCTGAGCCCATCATAGCAAACCCTGACCCTAAATCCTACACAGGAAGTCTAAGGAGGACTAGCAAGCATTAAAACCCAAGCATTTAAATATTGAGGTAGGGGTTCTTATTGTAAAGAAGTTAAATGCCTATAGTTAAATGCCTCTTAGGTCTTAGGGTTCCTAAAAGTCTTGAATCGCGTCGGCTCTGTGGAATGGATTCTGTTACGCGTTTGCGCACGAACTGCGTCATGAGGGCAGCTTGACAAAGCGCTGACAGCAAGACTTTGGATAGACATACGGGTTTAGGGTTTAGGGTTTAGGGTTTAGGGTTTTAGGGTTTTAGGGTTTTAGGGTTTTAGGGTTTAGGGTTTAGGGGGATAATAGAAATCCTGCATAACCCTAAGTACCTTATATCTTGGGAATAATGGTACTACAGTATACTAAGGTCATGCAGGATTTTTAACGTCAACAGTAAGTTCCCGTGCTGCGACCCAAGGTTTTGTTTTCTCGGACCTTAGGTTTAGGGTTGATTGCTTTGGCTTCAACATGCCTGGATGCAACAGTTGATGAAGAGGCTACCCTCAGTGGCACTCAGGATATTGAAAAATTGGGATGGCAAATGCAGAGATGTTCAGGTTCCTGATCGAAGAATGATAGTATAGGCCGAAATTCATTTCAAACTCAGCAGAGAATTCAATGGAATAAGGGGAAACAAATCCAGCGGTGTAGCGCTGTCCATATAGGGAAGCGAGGATCTTGCACTTTGAGGCCACAGATCCATTGTCAGTTCCTCCTTGGCTTTTGGGCTTCCTGATTCTTCGGGTCCTTGGCGTGCAGAAATTACAGCATTCTTCTGCGTTGAGCTGCTGGGCTGTACTACGGAGACAAACAAGCTTCAGAATTATACTCCAGTAAGAAGCCTGGAAGCATGAACCCCAGATTATCTTGATCGGCTATTGAGTTTCCAGATTGGTATAAGATAAGCCGGCACAAGGTTCTACGGTCTTTCGATATGGTACGGCATTTCCAGCCTCAGGGGCGGACCTTCTCAAACATACCTGCTGCTTCGTTAGAATGCAAAGGCCCTATATCATCCAAACTGCTAGCTGCCACAATGCTTTCCCATCTCTCAAAATGAGCTCCACCCCCTAAACAAAATCCCCCAGAGAGGGGTCCAGGTGAAGTCTTGCTGCTCAGCAGCTTTCTACACTCGCGTCCGGATACTACAAGGGAGCTTCTCAAAACACACAATAGCCAAGACAGACTGCTATGATCCTATGGTCTTTGCAGATCCCTATCCGAAACTGGGCTTTAAGGGTACCTGACGTCATGTCTGGTACTTCTGTATACAACAATAATATACTTTGTGTCCTACAAAAGGGTAGAGTATAAATGTCTTTGCATCGACTGAGGATCCCCTTAACTGGTTCCCAAAACAAAGTGACCACCTCTCCAACCCCCGCGTCTGAATTCTGGCTCAACAGCAGCGAGACGCTCCATGACTTTGAGAGCTTGGGGTTAGGGGGTTACGGGCCGATAAGCATCTTTCCGTTTCTTGGGTTTCTCTCCCTTTGCTTTTGAGGTAGTTGCCAACTATCCCAATCGACGCAAATGTCCAGGTGTCCTGAATGCTTCAGTTGTCGCTGCTCATGTCCCAAATCTAAAAGGCCTTACCCTCCCCAAAACCCTTAGCCCTATAGTGAACTACAAGGTATGGCCTGTCTTCTCCACGTCCTGGTCTTGCCTGGGCACCCCTGTAAATACAAAGCACTTCGGGTATTCCGAAACCTGGGCCACCACAATAAGAGGGTTAGGGTTTAGGGGTTTAGGGTTTGGGATTTAATGTAACTGGCGCGCTACCGCGCTCTCTCTTTCCTTCAGGCACAAGAGACCTGGTCAACTGAGGGTTGTATCAATGTTTCTGCAGCCCAGTAGCCGAGGCGGGTGCACGCTAGTACTTAGGGCGTGCTGGTGTTTACAGTTATGATTTCATATTTCTTACTGAGTCTTGGTATAAGGTAAACAAAAAGCTGCATCCAACTACCCTCCTTTAAGAAGTCCCTGCACGAACTCTTGGAGTTCAAAATCTGGCGGGGACGTCCTCATGCCCAGCAAAACAAGGCGGCACTAGATAGTGTTTTCAATGCTAGCAAGCATATAAGAGAGTGAGTCCATGATATCTCTGGTCGTACCTTGGATTTTGTCCAGCGGGCCTCACCTAAACCATAAACTCCAAATGCCTAAATCTAAATCCTAAAACTCTAATCCTAAACCACCTAAGCCCTATAGCCCTAAATCCCTAATTCTATTTAAAGTCCTCATGCATCATTATTTCTAGCCCATCATGGCATTTGGCCACTCGGTAATCTGTTGCGGGGAAGTTTCGGGGACACCCCACCCCCTTACTGGTCCCTAAAGGGGGAATGGGGGAGTGAATATGTAGGGCTTAGGGCTTAGGGTTTAGGGTTTTAGGATGTAGGATTTAGGGCCAGGGTTGGGGAGTGAATATAATTAGGTACCATTTAAGGGGTATAGGGTCTAGGGTTTAGGGGGATTCTGCAGGGATGACTATAGGGATTCCACCCCCATGCTCTCCCTTAAGCACCCGTAAGTAACACTGGTACTGGAGCGTTCCCAATCCTAAGCTGACTGACAGACAACTTGGTCCCATCATTGGAGAGCATGCGGTCCTATAGAGAACACTTCAAAAAATCATGCAGGACTGCAACGATAAACCTTTTGTAATTCCACGTCCCTTTTTCCTAGCCTGAACAACTGCTTGGCAACCGCGAAGCTGAGCTTAAGTGTAACAGCCGCAGACAGGCAAACAGAAAGCCTGACATGATGGAAGTCTAGCCAGAATCTAAGGTTGAAACCCTGGGCCCCTAGTATGGGCCCTTAAGCCTGGGTTCCTTATAAACCTACCACATACCTGACATGCACTTTCAATTTAAGGGTCCCCAAAATCCCCTTGAAAGGCTGAAGTGCCTACAATTCTTTGGGGCCCATACTTGTAACCTTAGACAGAAGAACCACGAAGGCTTGTGCTACGTACAAAATACAGGAGTATAGGAGCCCCTTCTAAGGATTAGGGGGCCGCTGCGAAACAACCAACAGTTCTTAACAGACTAGGGCTGAAGCCTTAAGGCTTCTAGACTTCAAGGTTGGGGGGAGTTTATGGTTTAGGGGTTTAGGGTTTCGGTTTAGGGGTTTAGGGTCTAGGGTCTACGGGTTTAGGGGTTTAGGGGTTAGGAGGCTGACTATTCGCAGTTGGGTGATTTGTGGTTCATCCCTTGCCTTGTGTTGTGTCTGGGCAGCTGCAAACTGCCGCCGGAATCACACTGCTGATGCAATGCCTCTGGCAACTGCGGGCTAGTGCGGGAACAATGGTTCAAGCGAGGATGGATCTAAGGATTGCAGTAGTTGGCATCGCCAACTTTGGAGATTGCGATGACCTGAATGCAGCCCCTCCATGTACGCGCCAAGGCTGCTGAACAACTAGTTTCCTCAGAAAGCCTATACGTATAGATGGGGATGTTCTGCAACGCATATGAGGGGGGATACCCTTAACCCTAAACCCTAAATAGTAGTTTCCATTTTCTTTTTCATTATCGTTATATAATCCCTTTAAACCCAAGGAATATATTGGGACTGTGTTGAAAGACACGCACCTCCCTACCCATTTCTGGTGTCTTGACTTGACCTTGAAGCACGAAGCCTTCTTCCATGAGCCATTTAGGGTTTAGGGTTCAGGGGCTTTAAGGTTTACAGGGTTCAGGGTTTAGAGGTTTAAGGTTTAGGGGTTTATGATTTAGGGCTAAGTTTTCCAGTGCCCACTGATGGCACCCGAAAGGCGTGCTCCAGTCTGAAAAGTATATGGCAGACAAGACATCGGCAGTGCCTTCTGAAAAGCTGTACTCTGGGTTCTGGGGTAACTCCTAAACACCCAAACCATAAACCCCAAACCAAAACCCTACCCCCTAGCCCTGCTGCAATACAAGAGCTCCCAGATGAATTTAACCGTTGAAAGCCAAGTTTGATGAGACGAGGACTATTCTCCAAGATCTTTTGGCTTTCGCTACGGATTAGGGTTCAGGGTCTAGGGTTTAGGGAGTTTTGGGATATGTTGCACCCTAGTTGTACAAGGCTGAACGGACAACTTTTGGGAACTTTTCAGGCTTTCCACACTTCAGTGGATTCTAAAAATCCTGCATTACCTCAATGTACTAAACTACTAAACCCCATTAGTTGAAAATGTATGAGTTGCTTAGGGTCATACAGGATTTTTGGCATCAACCGTAGTCATGCTGCGAGAACAGCCATGAAAGCTCCATTCTCACAAAGAAAGCCTGCGTCGGTCCGCCAAGTTAATAACGGAGGGAACATGTGGGGGCATCAAAAGTTTAAGGGGTGGCTTTGTGGGCGCACTATGATGAGGACCGTATACAAAGGTCCATGTTTGGGCTCAAGATGAGGAAGCAGAAGCAGGAATCATCCCAACTCCACAACTCCCCGAAGAGATGCATGACGCAGAGGTGGGGATGAAGCTTTAGGCTTTAGGGTTTAGGGTTTACTGCAATAATTTGTCTGTAGATTATAGCCCCCACGCCTTTTTTAATTAAATGCTTAACCCCGAATGAATTCAATGGATATAATCCGTGAAACGGTTGTTACTTGACCTGATAGCTATATCTTGATCCAACTAGGAAATCCCCAGATCCATGCATGTGCTGCCGCTTTCATCCATCAACGTGGCGCATCCGTGATGAAACTTCAGATGCTGATGTGCTCAAGCTAAGTCAAGCGGCGGCCTTCAACCCCTAACACTTGTCAGTGTTATCATTTCTGCCCACATTGGCTCAATTGCTCGTATTATTTGCATAACTCTTACTTGCTAAATATTCGTAAGTACTTGTATTAACATCGACAAACTACATACCCTAAACCTCTGTTCAGGTGCCACTGCTTTCAAAATTGCTTTTCCGCTGCTCCTATTCTCCTTGAGAGCACACAGAACCGATCGAAGCTGAATATTATGGGGCCTATGTAATACTGAAAATGATGCGACAATAGATTATTTAGGGTTCAGGGCAAGGGGGCCTTCCCGAATTCGGTCCTGCACCAAAAAAAGGCGTTGGGGTACCCTCGATGGAGTCCCCTCTATCTACCTAGACCCCCCTGTTTTTACCCTGAATCTAATGTTACAACCATGGGCCCCGAGTATGGGCCCTTACACCCTGGGATCATTATATACCTATTCTACACGCTATATGTACGCCATACAAGGGCTCAGGGCCCAAATTAGGGGTCCATGCTTCGAACCTTCGACTAAATAGGTTCCCTATATCTGTGTTTAAACTGTAGTCTTCTTGGACCTATAACAACAACACTATTTCTAAGAACTGCTTAGGGTTATACTAGAATAGAACTAAGGACACTACAGTGAAGAGTACAAAGAAGGTCCTGGTAGTTCTGGAAATACCTACTCGGACGCTCAGTCGTTAACCCTAAGCCCTTTAAGCCTTGAAAACGAGAGGCTCCCGCAAACCCTGAATCCTGAAACCTGAGCCCAGAAACACCCACATTTGTAGAATATGTGTCTGGGTTGTAAGGCTGTGCCATATATTCTTCATCCTTGTTTTGAGTTAGGATATCCGGAAAGGTACACTCTGTTGGGGACGAGGACGGGCACCAACATCAAAAATAGTACTTAACACCATAAAGCCCATATGAGCTATCGTCTAAACTCCTAGTATCCCCCTTAGCAACTTCTATCATACTCTCCTACACAACATAACCCTTCTTCAAGGAGTCTAGATTGAAGCCCATGTGTCCCCATAACCCTGAAAGGATCCCCTCTGCATCCACCAAAGTAGGAAAAGCAACAGCCCGAAACCCATAAAACGTGCAAAAGAAGCCATTACTCTAGATTTTGTTGAGGTTCAGACACCCTAATCTAACCCTAAAGCCGAAAACCTGAACCCTAAACTCTAAACCCTAAGCCGAAACCCTAAACTGCACGAAAGGCTATGCCGCTGAACCTGTTCGACACTTCTGCTCTGAGGCTCCAAGTGCCAAATAGCCTCAAAGTCACGGGGGGTTTAGGGGTATAAAGGGGGATATCTAGGGGTATAAAGGGTTTTCAGGGTTTCTGGTTTAGGGATTAGGGTTGAGGGATGAAGGTTCAAGGTTTAGGGATAAGGGTTTAGGCTTTAGGGGTAGAGCGGAAAATCAGATCGAAAAGAATATGGAACATGAAATGGAACTGGGATTATTTCAGGGCTTATGGAGATTTCCCACATCTCCTCTGCCTAGAAAGAGGGAGGGTTTGGAGCTTAGCGTTTAGGAGTAAGGGCTTCGGAAAACCCTAAACCTTAAAGCCTACACCCTAATCCCTAGACCCTGGCAGAGTTTATGATTCATGGCTTAGGACTTGGAGTTTGGGGAGAAGTTGTGGAGTTTTTGAGACGTAGATGGGCTTCAAGTGGAAGATGAAATCACAAGTGCAATTACATTGGGACCACATATGGACTACCTGCCTGCTCCAAATAATCACCCCGCACTCCCACCCCCTTAATAAGATATACTGTGTTCCCCTCATTTCATACTGGCACTATGTAGGCCAGCACACAGGCAGTTTACTACAAGATGGATTATTCCCGGGCAGTTGACTACAAGAGGGTTTTTTGCGCAGCAGTTTGGAGCTTGCTACCTTGTAAGAGGAGTCCCTTCCAGAGACTGATTTTGCCAAGCTGGAGGTTTTAGGGTTTCGGGTTAAGGGTTTTAATTACCATGTTGTGTGCGTGTAGCAAACAATGGGGACTCCTTCTTGTAGTAATGCAAGAAAAGGTCCTAACAGCAACCCAGTTAATGGTGGCGAGTACGGAATAAGGCAACATAATATGCTCTCTAAATGATCCCTATAGCATATAAATAAATAAGTATATATATATATATCCCCCTATTCCCTACTAGCCACCAGTAAGTTAAGTTTTGGGGTTCTTAGTTGGAAGCAAATTAGAACTCCACGCGGGAGTTCGTAATGCAAGGCTGCCCCAAGACCCTAAACCCTAAACCCTAAGCCCAAGATCCACTCTACACGTTACCACCAAGAAGGGCCCTGAGTTTTGAGAGGAGCCAGACATGCTAAAACCGTACACCCTAAACGCTAAACCCTAAACCCTATTGCTAGCCCTCGCCCTACACCACAAAATCTTATCCCTATAAGCCTAAAATCCAACATGGGAAGTGGCCGGATGCGCCGTTGATTTGCTGGCCGCGGTCTCCCGCCTGTTCACATGAGTAGTGTTTTTGGAGGCTGAACCAAGTCAGGTTATATTCCTTATATAAAACTCTATACCCCAAAAGGAGGATGTAATCTTACTCTATATTGGGTACCATAGTACCCCCAAATACCAGGTGGGCAGCTTGAAGGGAAACTCCATGTTGGGATTTACCGGGTGGGTACCCTTGCAATAGCTTGTTTATAAGGCCTGCATGGGGAGCCTAGGAGAATATGGGCTATGTCAGGCTTGAAATGGGGAAACTGGCAAACTACTTTAGATAATTTCCGTAATGTGGATGCAAGAGATCTGGCAACAGCTCGTACACCCTCAAGCCCACACCCTAGGAATTCCAGTAGAGGATCATAAGTGGTCCAAGATGCAAGAGTTCCTCCTGCCACCCGAAACTACCCTAACCCTAAACCCTGAACCCTTAGCTGGCCTCACTTTTCAGGCAAACTTCGCGCCCCCTTTGATTGCGCCGGCCTGGGACGAGCAGGATAGAAGCTTGCACATCATGTACCTGGACATCCCAGATACCCCTCAGGTTAGCCGTGCATCCCAAAAGAATTGTTTTTTATGTCCGCAAATATGTTGAGGATTTGCGAGGTCCGGGTGCAAGCTTACACATATCAGACTACAGCACCATACACTCCTGAAGCCGCAAAGCTTGAACTCCCAACTGCCCAAAGCCCAAAACCTAAAGCTTAAGCTCTAAGCCCTAAACCCCGCGGGCCTCCAGCCTGGCCTTAGCCCGATGGCGCCTCCGCACCTCCACAAGTACTTCTCTTTTTTTTAATCGACTCCATAGGGTTGAGGATTTGGGGATTAGGGTGTAAGATTTTCGGTTGGGGCCTTGGGGTTTAGGGAAGCGCAAGAATATAGTAGGTATTTGTGAGTGCTAAGAACAATAAGAAGAAAAATAATAAGAGAAAAAACAGGACCTTGGTATGTGTATTCCTATGATATTCGGACAATAGTTTGGGCATTCTCGGGAGAATCAACTTTTTATTGCGGGAGACCATGGAGTTTAGGCAATGCACTACACCACCTGGACAATTATTCCCCTGAAAGTAAGTTGCCTAGCCCATGCGTACTCCCAGGCGCAAATCTCCAAAATTCAAAAAGTCCTAAACCCTAAACCCT
>CAJNIZ010024269.1:25686-39028 GCA_905231905.1 Symbiodinium pilosum | reverse complement strand
TATATAAGGGATTATATAGGGGGACTACTATAGGGGTTAGTACGTAAGGGGGATACTAGGAGTCTAAGTCTAGACTATAGCCCACGTAGAGGTTCGTTAGTTGATTCGTGCGGGGTGGGTGAAGGTCTTTTTGAGGCTTTTGTGCCTGGAGGCTCATGGATGCTTGTATGGCATAAGTAGCGTTGTTTTGGCGGGCGAACCACGTAAGATTGTTTTCCTCCTGTACAGCACTATAATTGCAATGAGGGCATACTCTCACTCTATGTTGGGTACCCGAGTACTGTACCCTCAATGGAACACTGGTCAGCTGTGTTGCAGATCTAATATCTTCGAAGTAAACTCACATAGCGAGCGTTGCAACATGTGGGACACTACGGTGGATAATAGAAATCCTGCATGACAAAAGTACCTATTATACCTTGGAATTATGGCACTACAGTATATTAAGGTCATGCAAGATTTTTAATATCAACAGTATCTCTTCTATGATTTCTGAGCATGTGATGCAGCTTCCAAGCTCGGAAGATTTCTCATCGAATGTGCTACCTGAAAAGCCTAGTTTCCCAAAAATACTGTGCTAACTTTAACCCAAAGTGCTAGAACATTGCGGGAAAGTGGTCCATAATTCTAGGCTAGTGGCTTTCCATGTAGGGGGGGTGAGGTCATGGGGACCTCAAGGCTCAGGCTACCTCGCGTTCTAGGGAGAAAAAGGGAATTGGCCCCCTGTTGTTCCCGAAAAAACATACCCTAATCCTAAACCCTAATCCCTAAACCCTAATCCCTAAACCCTAGCCCTTAAACCCTATGTAACCCTATAGAATCCCTTTAAAGGGACCCAAAATGCAGAGCGATTTTTCGGAGTTTGACAGACCTGGCCTACCTTGGACCCACCACTACTGGGATCATCTGGAACAGCGTTTAGGGTTGAGGGCTTAGGGCAACTACAGGGTTTAGGGTTCGGTGTTTAGGCGTTTAGGGCTTTCGGGCCTAAGGTACAGGCCGTGATCCTTGGAAGAGATAGCATGATCTGGGGTTTAGAGTTTAGAGTAAAACCCTTTGCAAAAAGAGTTTAGAGTAGGCAGAGTGAATTCCCAACAAAACACTAAAAATCTTGAGTCTCCACGAGAATCTTGAACCCCTAGAATGAACTGGGAAGCACTACTTCTTCAAGCCCCAAAGCCGTAAACCCCTACTGTACATCCCGTTCATCCTTTGGGCTACCTCCAGCGAGCTGTTGTGAGGAAATGAAAGGTTTCGGGCTTAGGGCTTAGGAATGGAAAAGAAAGAAAATGGAAACTGCTTTAGTATTAGGGTAAATTTCGGATCCATGCATCCATTCCGTAAACTCCAAACCCTAAACCCCTAAACCCTACACCTTTAATTAACCCTAACCCCTAAGCCTTAAATCCCATGATGGCAAGTCGCAGTCCCCAGGTGATTGGAGCCATATACCGTCTCCAGCACTCTCCACAGGACCTATGCTTGATACTGTTGATAATTAGGGTTTAGGGTTTAGGAAAACATTAAGTTACTAACTAAAATGCCATGTTCCCAAGGTTCAGGGCACTGAGACAACTCATGCATGAACCCCTAGGGGGACTTCTGAAAACTGGATGCCTGAGGGACCCTAAGGAACTCTTGGGAGTGCATCTAAAGGATCGATGGGGGTCCCTATTCAGCATTCTATAGGAGCTATAGCACTGGAGTATATGAGCCATAGCCTATAGCCTAAACTCCTTAAAGGGGGTTATACAGGGGACTGTTATAGGGGTTAAGAAGGGGGATGCTAGGAGTTTAGACTGTATGTAGCTCCTTTGCAGAAGATCATGTGGCAGCTGGTTCATGAACAGCACGAATAGATACGCATAGTTCCCCCAAAGTAGATAGAATACGGCTTTGGGTATATCATAATAAGATCCCCATATACCCCATATTCTACCTACTTAAGGGGACTATAGATTTTACATGCACCGGCTCCGGGGCACTTCTCCCAACCAACCTCGCGAAGCCCATGGTTTTAATGCGGCGAGGATAGTCTGCAAGATGCTAAGGTGACACTCTCCTTGTGAGGTTTGACCCAGTGGTGCTCAAGGAGGAATTGGGGGAGTGCATAAGTACCATTATGGTATAGGGGTACGGGATCCACTCCCCCGTTCTCCTTTCAGCACCAGTAAGTTGAGCTCCAACTGGGACCCCGACCTTGTACCCCCAGGACCAAGGGTTTCAGTTTTTAAAAGAAATGGGGCTGCAGGTACCAAAGGCTGTGTTCTCCCTGGCTCATATATATCGTTTTACTGCTCTACCTTGCCTCTTTGAGAACTTTGCCCTAAACCCTGAACCCGAAACCTTAAACCCTAAATCCTATGAAATCCTATGGTCCTATGCCCTATAAACCCTGGACCTTGTTCGGGGTCGCGAAGTGCTTTCTTACCTGCTAAGCTCCCGCTGGCTCCTGAAGCCCAGGGTCGACATTCAGGTAGATTGTTAGGGTTTAGGGTCAACCCTTTAGGGTTTAGGGTTTAGGGTTTAGGGTATAGACCCAACTAGGGTAGGCCCCCTGAGAAATTAGCCTTCAAAGGAAATTAGAAGGAACCCTAGAGTTGATACAGGCTCTGTCCTATTTCGGGGCCTCTTGGTAACTGAGACAGGGAGCCAAGCTAGAACGCCTTTGAAACTGGGATCAGCCTTTATGCAAGACTGCCCCCAATCAAAGAATTTTGAGGGATTCCCAGGTTTTCAGGCAGTGGGGTTGGGGCATCTTCTTTTTTTCATGGCTCAACGGGGACCTGGGGTTTAAGGTTCACGCTTTGGGGTTTCGAGGTTTGGGGTTTACGGCATGCAGAGATTCAGCTGGACACTCCAAAGTCATTCCTTTTTGAGTTTTGGTATGCCTGACAAACTGGGCACCTAGAGACCGCTTAACCATGTGATTTTCAAGATTTTTGTTTTTCGAGTTTTGGATTTAGGGAGTTCAGGGTTTAGGGGATTTAGGGGGTGTAGGGGGTTTAGGGATATTATCTAGAGGGTAAAAGGGTTACATAGGCTAATGGGGTTAAAGAGGGAGATGTAGGGATGTTATAGGGGCATGCCGCGCCCAAGTGAGGACCAAGGGGAAACAAACGTGAGACATGAAACGGCAACTGGGTTCATATGAGCTATCATCTAAACTCCTAGTATCACCGTTAATAACACCCCTATAGTAGCCTCCTACAATAACCCCATGTATAATCCGTTTCAAGGAGTTTAGACTATAGCTCATGTTGCAGTTAGGCGCTCGGTAGGCTCGCGGCAGACTAGCAGAATCTATATACTTGTAATTCTTAGCCCACAACACCCAAAAATCTTGTAACAAGTCGTTTATTCTACAACGTTCAGAGGATATTTACCTAAACCCACCTAAAACCTAAACAGCAAGCCCAAAACTTAGACTAGTGAAAACCTACAGCTATCCTGCGCCAGGGGGCCGAGTTATCCACGAGGGTTTTGTCTCGCCTCCTTTGGACCGGCTTTATTTAGGGGCTCAGGGTTTGGGGGTTTAGGGGGCTCAGGGTTCAGGGTTTAGGTTTTGGGGTTTAGAGGTTAGGGTTTGGGGGTTAAGGGGCTTAGGGTTTGTAAGGTTTGGGGGCTGAGGGCTTATAGGGGTTAAGGGGTGTAGCGGTTGAGGGTTCATGGCGCCTAGATTTCCTGTACAGGCGCGGTGAAATCCTCCCATTTCAGAATTTCGGATTGTGGTTCTAGGACGAAAAAACTAGAAGCTGTGTCAAGAAGCCCAGAGCTTCAGGATTTAAGGTGGGATGCTGATTTTACAGTCCCTCAAACTGGTGTCAGGGTCTCCTGAAGGCCAGGTCCTGGATTTTGCCCCATCACCTAGCCTACATGAAGCCGCTGCATCAGCCTGAAACATCCCTTGGATGCTACTTAACATGTATCTTGATTAGGGTTTAGCGCTCTTCCATGTCATTGACATGCTTCTTCCACGATACTCCGTTCTCGGACCCGATATCCCACATACCCCAAGACAATGCCGTTAAACCCTACCCTAAACCCAAAACACTATTAACCCAAAAGCCCACACCCTCGCAATCATCCTCGAACTACTGTTCTCCGGGGTTGGTGTGGAGTTTCATGCGATCCAGAAAAAGTAGCAATGGAGGGCTGTGATTGAACCACGCAAGATGACATAGTACTGCTATCCTGCAACCAAAGGGGGAATCCTTGCTCTACGTTGGATGCTGCAGTACTCCAATTAATTTAGGGGTTAAGGTGATGCTATACCCTGTATACAGTCCTATGCATGACTGTCGTAGTATGGCAGCAGTATCCAGCCTCAACCCTATATCAATCCTGAACATTGCTAAGTCCCAAGCGCTACATCCCTAAACCCGAAATCCTGACCCCAAGCCCTAAACCCTAAACCCGAAATCCTGAACTCAAGCCCTAATCCAGAAACCCTAGGCTCTCAGACCACAGTCAGAAGTCCTAAACCCTAAACCCTAGTTTAAGCCCTAAACTGGTTTAGGGTTTCGGGTTTAAGCCCTAAACCTTGCAGCCTAAACCCCAAGCCCTTAGTCCCAAGTCCTAAGCCCAAGCCCTAAACTGCGTTTGAAACACTGCTCTAACCCGTCGAGTTCAGGCCTGGCTGTGCGGCCTTCGTCGTAGCCTGGGCCATCTACCTGGGACCGTGAAGGGTTTAGGGTTAAGGGCGATGCGTGGGCTATATAGGTAATCATGGAAAACACAATGGAAGCTACTATAGCATTAGGGTTATGTAGGGTGAATGGAAAAGAACTACTCTGTAGGTTTAGGGTCTCAGGGTTAGGGTCTACTTGGAAATTTAGGGTTTAAAGGCCGGGTGTGTTTAGCATTTAGGTAGCGGTTTTGGGGCTTAAGTTTAGGGATTAGGGTTTAGGGTTTTGCATTTTTGCGTGCTAAACAAAGAGACCACCGCACTTGCCGGGAGTGTACCCTGCTCCCTGAATCTTGAAACCTTAAACTCTAAGCTTGAATCCCTACACCTCATACCCCAAACCTCGAAGCCCCAAGGCCTAAACTGTAAGCTCCTAATCAGTAAACCTGAAGTATCAAAACCCCTAAACCTCCAAGCCCCAAACCTAAACCATAAGCCCTGAACCTAAAAATTGAACCCTTAATCCCGGAGCTCTAAACCTTGCATCCCTAAAACCTAAACCTTTACCCCTAGACCTTAAACCCCCAAACCTTCAACACCCTAAACCCTAAGCCTGAAACAGTGGAACCCTAAGTTACCCGTTAGACCCAATCTTCAGACCGTGCATGAACACGGTTTAGGGCTTAGGGTCTCCCCATAATACGAGCCCGGGGGAGAATTAGAAATCCCTAAGCCCTGACCTCAACCCTTAACCCATGGGAGTAGCGTTTTTTTGGTGGTTGAACCTAGTAAGATTATATTCCTTATATAGTAATATAAAATATTATACCCCAAAAGGAGGATAGAATCTTACTCTATATCGGGTACCATAGTAACCCCAAATAAAGTACTACTCACGGGGACCATGGCCCCTCTCTGGCCTCAAGGAGCCGATCGAAGTACTTTCCAGATTTCAGCCTCGGACATTGACAAGTCCTTGAAGGGTTTAGGTTTGGTACTGCCCCCACCCAGTAACAGTCTATATTAGGGGTCCTATTAAGGGCTATATCTAACCATATTAAAATAAGTATCCAACTGTTACTGAGTGGGGGCAGTACCCAAGGTTTAGGGTTTAAGGTCTCCTTAATGGGCTTTCGGTCAAAGGTCTCCTTAAAGGGTTCAGGGTTCAAGGTTTAGATTTCCGCTAGCAAGCCTTGAAGGGGTTCAGAGTTCGACGCTGGAAAGCCAAAGAAAAAGGCAAGGAAATCCAAAGATGATGGTTCCCGAGCTGCTCGCAGCACAGCGATCGAGTCTGCGTCTCTGTGTAAGAATAGATTGCAGCGCGACAGTGGCCTGCTGAAAATTAGAAAAGGGCCTCCTCATAAACCCTAAACTCTAACCGCACGGACACAGTGGGGAAAAGAAAATTTCACCCCTTTGCACCCGAGAAGCGTATAAGATTTAAGAAAACTGCCCTCACCCAAAATAACAGCCAGAAGACCGCGCCTAGTGATACCTGACATCGGTAGTGCGGTCGCAGAACAAGTCAATGGTACAGTATTGCTGTGACCATCAATCTTGATATCCTTGCTGTTGCCAATACGAAGTATGTCATGTGTATCTGCACATATTATATAATATATACATATACACCTACACACCACCCATCGTGTCAGTATTATGCCTTGACACTTTGCAGCTCAGATGGTTGGCAGGGCTCGCACCACTGCGTTTTGACAGTTTTGTGTTAATTACCGGTCTCCAGTTGGGGTGTTCGTGTTCTGTCATCAAATAACTTTCGGCCATCAGCCAGGTCAATCCGATAGCATTGGCGCAAAGTGAAGGTGACCGCTAACATGGAACCAAGCATTTCAAGCAGAAGCACACCGGCCAGGAAAGTGGGGAAACATGCCATGGGATGAAACAACAAAATTAAGTCCGTGCGCGGAAAGCAATGTAGATCCAGCAACTTTTGTTCGGCTATGCCGGCTATGCTCTGATTTTTGTGCTACATTCTGAAAATGCGGATGTGATATACCGATTTACCATACAGAGGGCATAACTTCACAAGAGCAAGCAAAGGAAAATGCGTTGACGGCTCAAAATCCCAGTGCGAACCACAACTTCCAAGATGCCCCGAACCCAAACCGCGCATTGAATGATGCCTCAACATATTCTGTGTCTGGCAGCAGCATGGCTGCGATGTCATTGTTGAATGTACTCTCGGAAATGTCTTCTGGGACGTCCACCTGGAGGAATTTTCTGAAAAAGCGTTATGATAGCAGCTGCGAAGCAGGTTGCCTACAAGCATTGTTGCATTCCTGCGTCCAGTCTGTCATCTACTCCAGGTTCCTGGGTTGAAGGGTACAGATCCCCCTTCAGGAGTTCTTTGCTGTTCCGTCTACCGGAGTGATCCACTGCAATCCCACTCAAGGATAGGATCTCTTATCTTTTCCCGTGGCTTACCCCCTCAAACATTACCCGGGATCTCAAGTAAATCCGGACATCCTCCTCAGTTCGCTATGTTTGCAATAATTTTCTCAATAAGAATCAATGCCCCGCCCTCCCTCATAATGAAATACTATATTGGGCACATGCATTATTTAGGGGGTGGGCGGGGATCATTATTAGGGGAGGTGATTACAGCGGATACTAAAAATCCTCTATGACCCTAAGTACCATATACCTGGGGAATTATGGTACTATAGTATACTAAGGTCATGTAGGATTTGTAGTGCCAACAATTCTTTTACACATTGTGCACATTCAGACAATCCGGGCCTGAATATGTTGCGCAATGAAGGCCAGCTGCTCCAGGAAGCTTACCTGCCGCATGCACTGGTAGTCCTCAAAGCAAGGTTTACTGGGTTTGGGGTTTAGGGTTTAGGGGTGTAGGGTTTAGGAGCTAAGGGTTTGAAGGGTTTGGGGGTTTAGGGTTCAGGGTTTAGGTGGTTTCCTCATCCAGTAATTAATGACTATGAGGGATGATGGTGATCCTCTTATATTCCTCTTATGCCACTGCTCAAGGGTGGGGGGTTCCACCTAAAGCAAGGTTTGAATTGGCCTACGGTACGGGGTTGCGGCGTGTGTACTCTAGTACACAAGTTCCCAAGGCCCGCCGTATTTAGCGCCATGCGGGGTTCTATCGACCGTATCTAGGCTTAAGGACAATGAGAATGTCCTATGATCTCCTATATAAGAAGTCGGAAGCAATAATCATACCAGTGCCAACAATGTCACAGTAAATGATCAAAAAACATAATTTCAATGGTCAATACCTTACACGGGATTCATTAAGGCGCTATTATGACCGCTGGTATTTCTTGTGGTAACAGCTACTGCAGGGCGGACCGAAACAAACACTAGATAGAATATGGGGTATATGGGGCTCTAATTATCATATACCCAAAGCCATATTATTCTTTCTACTTCAGGGGGGCTGTATGTTCATCACCTGAATGGGTTCAGCCAGGCAGTTTCCCTTTGTCCTGATTGACTTTGCCACTTACAATCTGACACCGGTTCAAGGGGTTTAGGGTTTAGGGGATACTCCACGCTAACATGGAACCCCAAACAGCGCTCCATTGGAGGGATAGTTATCTACAAAGAACTCCTTTTTCAGGTGCCATGTCAGTTTGGGGGAGTGCCATGCGCAACGGCGCTTGACGCCGAGCGGCGGCACTTGAATGAAATGCGTCGAGCTGAGATGCGGTGCAGCCATGCTCTCGATCGTTCAGCTTCTCCAGGTGACAGGAACTACAGACCCCAGGAAATCCAACAATCGATGAAAAGGTGCGACCCAATACTGTCCCTAAACCCTAAACCCTGAGCCCTGAACCCGAAAAGCCTGGTTTAGGGTTAAGGGCTTTGACAACCAGGCTTTGGGAAATAGGACTCCTAGCCTCTTTGAGACAAACCTTGCTCCCCAAGCACCATCACCTACGAAAAGTCCAAACCTGAAGACCCTACACCTTAAATTCCTACATTCTCAACCCTAAAAGCCTTAAACCCTCAACCCTAAACACTAAAAGCCTAAAACCTTAAACCCTAGAAACCCAAAGCATACAACAAACCCTAAAACCCTAAACCCTGAATGCTAAACCCCAAATTCTAAAGTCTACCCTGCAACTCCTCCTTCCCCCTGACCCCTACCGATGATTAATAAACTCCCTCCCCTTGATAGGGATTATAATAGGGATCCTAATATGAAGGCCCTTAAAGGGAGGGGGCTTATTAATCATTAGGTCAGTCCTCTGCGAAGGTGGTCGGCAAGCCAACCTGCTGACGGCCGACCACCTTCCATTTAATGGCACACGCGCTGAGGGTTAGGGTTTAGGGTCTAGGATTTAGGGCTTAGGGTTCAGAGTTTAAGGTGTAAAGTGACGGAGCGAAAGAGGGCCATTGTCACGGACAAGGCTGAAGGCTAGACACTTTTGCAGCAGGCTTTTCGGCTATTGTTTAGGGACAGAGTCCTGCAAAACCTGAAAATAAAATACTGCAGCACAGCAAACCCCAAGGTTTGGGTGTACCGAACATCATACGGGATTCTGTCCGTCAGCTTTAGCAATCCTCAACAATGAATCCTAAGCCCAGAACTCTGAATCCGAAAGCCTAAACAAAAAGCTTTCAACCTTGAACCATGAATCCGAAGCCGTAATCCTGAACCCTAAAGTCCTAAATCCCGAACCCTGGGGCTTTAAACCTTACACTCTCAACTTCCAATCCTAAACCCTAAACCCTAAACTAGGAAACCTCCTATCTAGTAACCCTAAACCCTTAGTAGGCCTCCAAGGTAGCCGCATACGTCAGGTATCCTTCGCGCTGGACGCTGGACACGGCACGGAAGTCCTGCAGACATCCGTCGCGGCTCTCAACGTCTGGGACTGGTGTAGGGTTTAGGGTGTCAGGATTTAGGGGTTTAGGTTTAGGGTTTTCGGGCTCCGGGTTTTAGGTTTAGGGGTTCAGGGTCTAGGGGTTAAGGGTTTAAAATACAAGGTTTAAGGTTTCAGGTTTACGGCTAAGGGGTTGCGTCTGCGCAAGGTTTTGGGGTGGATAGTCTTCAAAGCGCCTTATTGGGCTTTCCATATACTGATTAGTAAAAAGCTGTATCCAGCAATAACCTTGTCTTAGTCTGGAACTCTTACCTACTTTTGGGGCCTAAAGCCTACAAAAGACACCACAGACCCTCGGTCCCGCAGTGTGCATTGTTCAGACTTAAATGCCTTACGTGGCCACTTGTTTGGCTTTGGAGTCCCTGTTGACCACCTACTGAACACCTAACCCAAAGGGTCGATGTAGCTATATACTAGGTTTAGGGTTTAGGGAGTATATACTTCGGCCCTAAAGAAATTACATGGGAACCCCTTGGGTAGCCTAAAACCTGTTTGCATAAAGCCCCCTCAAATCTATCTTCTAAATGGGTAGGCGCACCTAAAAAGCTCGCAGTTTAGGGTTTGGCAGATTTTGCCGTTCGTGTGTGCAACATGAAAAATGCGCCCTAAAACATACGTCCCAAATTTCCCAACCCGACGCCCTGATGCGAGCTTACTAGACTGCTAAATCCTAAACACTGGGTGGGGTGTCCACCTAAAGTATTCATAGCTATTCATAGCAAGCTCGACCATCGCGCAAAAGCATTCCGTCGAATCCATGAAGCTCCATAGATATGCAGAAGTCGAACCCAGACCCTGGATTAACACTGTTAGGCCTGGTATATAGGATTCAGGCTTTAGGTCTTAGGGTTTAGGTATATAGCATTATATAAGGTCTAGGGTTAAAGGATTAGGGTTTGGGGTTTAGGTATATAGCAGTACTAGCAACAATAGTGAAACTGATACTGATAGGTAATCCCTGGACCTGAACCAGTAGACCTGAGTCCAAACCCAGCAAACAGTCCTCTGTAAGACCCCTCAATAGCAACAGTCCAAAATTGTGTGTCCAACATATCCCTAGACTTGCAAAATTGAGGGGTCAAAAACCACTGGCTAGGAATATTTGGAAGGGATCCCTCTTTACAAGCTCCTTGCTCTCCCTACAAGGCCCCTAATTAAAATCCTGGTAGAGCCGATCCCAATCGCGCAGGTGGCGTCCGTTGCCGTAGTTGCCTGTGTCACATGTTTCACAAATTCTGCATGTGCCAAAACGCGACCACGCATTCTACAAACGTCTGCGGATTAAAGGGCCTTCCTGATAAAAGGTGGAGGTGAGAGTTCGAACGGCTATGCGAACACGACTAAGTTATCCCTGATGGTTTTTCCTAAATTCAAGTTTGGGTGTATAGGGTTTAGATGAGTTTGGGGCAAGTGTAAGGTCTGGGCGAATGCGATAGCTCTGGAGCATATTCTAGGGCCTTTCATTGTTTTGCATGCGGCCGCTTCAAGAACGATCGTGGGGACTCTTATGTATGTATCGCATACTCATAGAACATCTACTCAAAGACTGAACTGCTTGACTACTAACTTATTGCTTGTTGAGGGGATGCAGAATTGTGGGGGGATTCCTGACAGCTTCAGCACAAGAAGCCTATGCAGCTGTATCTTTAGTTGGCTCTGATGAGATCAGGGGTGACCGCACCAACCATAAGCACACCTCGCAATCTCCACGTCCTACCTTTTGGACTTGCAAGCTTTCGGCTTCGCAAACAAAACTCCGCCGCTGAACGTTCGCCTGCACATGATACATGCAGTTGTGCGGGTCATGTAATGATATTATGTCGCAGCATTCGCTTTTTGGGAGGTTAGGGCTTTTAGTATATATTTGAGACGCGGGATTGATGGACTAAAGCTCAAATCCTAAGCCCTAGGCCCTAAACAAAACCCTAAACCGAGCATCACGTAGACCGGCCTTCTGCAAGGTTTCCAACGAAACCTCAGCTTTCAGAACCCCTTCAGTGCATGCAGTAAGGTGATCCAGAGAAAGGGAAATCTCCTGCTTGCAGACAGGGCTTGGTGACAGGTTTGAAGCTTTGGTGTCTTCCGCCGGAAGAATCCCCTTTTGAGGCTTGGCGGTAGGGGGCCCCTCGTTCCTTGGCAGCGCCTTCAACTGCCCGAGCTCAGCTTCAGCCAAAGGAGGCCTCTGGAGTCTAACAGATGCGCTAGCTGAAAGAACGTAGCATTCTTTGCTTTCGCTCCGACAGGGGCTGTCTTACTAGTTTTGCTCTGGTTGTTGTGTCGTGGTGTCTCAGTGTTTGCCAGGTGCACACCATGGAGGCCAATGTTAACCATATCACGCAGAGCTGCCGGAGTTACTTTGCAAACGCAGTGCGTGTTCCCGCAGGGATAGAGGGGGCAGGGTCAAGGGGGCTGGGGGAGATGTAGGGTGAGGAGTGACAAATATCTGGGGGGTGGTGGGGCATGAAGTAGACACATTCTAGTGATTTCTAGTAATTAGTCCCAATATCAACCCAATCATACTGCCCCATCCACTTGCTGTCCCATTCCACTATGGTTTGTACCTTCCTTCTCAAGCTGTGAAGTCCTTTGAATCCTCGCAGACTTTGCCCAACTGTTGCCCTCACGGCTGGCCACAATCCGACATAACCCTGGATAAACTGTGATGCTTTCATGAATTTCCAGGGTTTGGGCCTACAAGCTTCTGCAGCATTCTGTCGATCAACAAAATGCCAATGATAGACTTAAAAGGTGTGGGACCGGACGATTGGCCGGATCTCAGCTTCAGTGCCAAAGAAGGGTTGATGTCATAGTCATAGGGGCCAGAGTTCAAAAGAAAAACCTTCAATTCCTTAATTTCTACAACTGACAAAGCATAGTTACAGTCCCAAGACATCTCCCAGCAACTACAACTGCTTGATCTGCAACTACTAGACTTGCTGAGTGTCGTTGCAAAGCCACGGTCAGCTGATCGAGATTTTCACTTGTGATGTCCTCGCCAAGCGCTGCAAAATAAGCGCCAATCTAAGCTTCGAATTAAAAACCTCGACGTGTCGATCCCATCATATGAGCTATAATCTAAATTGCTAAACTCCTTGTATCCCCCTTGATAAACCCTTATAATACTCCCCCACATAATCCTCTCTAGAACCCTCCTTTAAGGAGTTTAATTAGACCCTAAACACTAACTCCTAAATCCAAAACCCTATAAAACCCCCTTTAAGGAGTTTAGTCTATAGCTCATGCTGGGCTTATTCTGAAAGCCTCCCTCTCCCCACCCACCACAAGCCTACAGCTTCCCGTGGGATCAGTGCAATTCCGCCATGCTGCTCTACGTTCTAGACACATTAAGGCCATGAGGAGAGGAAATTAGAGCGAAGCCAGCCTCCCCAACCCTCAAAGCCTCAGCCGAAAACAATAACCCCCTATACTCTGACACCAAATCTACAGCATGCAAGAGGTCCTCCGCACCCACATGAATCATCCGCTTCACCTGCATGGAACAAGCAGCTTTCCCGTGCTCGAGCCAATTCTTGGCAGAGGATAGGGAGAAGTACAACTCGATGTGAGCAATAGTCTGAAATCCTAGCATCCCCCTTAACGAGCGCTATAGTATCTGAATAACATAATCGCCTATACACCCCCCCTTAAGGACAGTTTCGCTCCCCTAGTATGGAAACCAGGAATTCGAATCCAAAAGAATTATTGAAAATTCCGGGCGTTGAATAAAAGTCAACCTCTAAGCCCTTGAATCCTGAAGTCTTAACCCCTAAACCCTTCAACCCTAAACTCTAAGACCTTAACCCTTAAACCCTAAACTCTAATCCCCTAAACCCTTGAACCCTAA
>CAJNIZ010024269.1:9574-25297 GCA_905231905.1 Symbiodinium pilosum | reverse complement strand
CCACGATTGTACTCCTCTTGGTTTTCAGGATCCCTCGAAGGAAGGCTAGGGGACTGTTTGGGCAACTGTTTAGGGTTTTGAGGTTTTGGGTTTTAGGGTTTAGGGTTTTAGGGTTGAGGGTTCTAGGGTTGAGGGGAACCCTCAAGTGAAGCCATGTAATGACCCCAGCTGTCTCCAATACCACCCGACTTCTAAGTCCTTCCAGGAAGGCGCTGGGAGGGACTGCTGGGCTTCAAGATTTTGGATGGTCTCGTGTGTAGGTCTCAGGGTTGCGGGGTTACCACGGCATGGATGGTGCGTAGGATCATTTAAGGGTTAGGGTTTGGAATGGTGTAGGGTTCAGGGCTTCCCACGGAAGAGGGCTTACGGTTGGGATGGTCTATTGGGGTTTGGTTGTTCAGTCCTTACTTTGAGAGGTCGTCTCTTTTGGGGCTGTTTAACGTGAACCCTGGAGGGCTGGCAGACCATCACCAAGAGGAACCCCAAAGAAGAGATCGGTGAACCCTACACCTAAACCCTCGGTCTACACATTTGCCTAAACCTTAAAGCCTATGCCCAAAACCCTGCTTGTAGTTTCCATTTCCTGTCCCACTTGGTCCTCCATTAGTCATCTAAGGCTATCTAAAGTATGCTAACGTTTTAAGAGTCAGCCCTAGGCTCTTTGAAGCTCAGACCTCGGCTTTGGCTTTCAACACCAACCTGCAAGGTGTGGCACTGAGTGTTTAAGAGCCCTTCGGCAGATATAAATCCACATACATACATACATATATATATATACTTTTATATCACATAAAACACTTAGCCCTAAACCCCATATATGAGAATTGAATGGCACATGGGGTGAAGTTTTTGGGTGTCTCGCCCTTTACGTGGTATCTTCCTCAGAATGACTGCAAACCTCTGAGCAGCACAGGAAATTTCAAGGATCGTAGGGATGTTGCTGATGGAGAAAAAGTTGCAGAACTTGGGGCACCTGAAATATTGTGATTCCGGGTCTAAGGGGACTGGGGAAGGTGAGGGATACGACAAAACATCCCATAAAAAGCCAGGGCCCAGGCTAAGAGGGCTTAGGAACTAGGATTTGGAGTTCAGGGCTTCGGGCAATGCTCAGTTGAACCTTTTCTGACGCACAAGCTCTCTTCCGAAGCGGGTCGGCAACCGCCGAAACACTACCAGGCCAATGCAGAAGGCCCTTTTACTGTCTTGCCTGGCAAAATCCAGAATCCCCTTACATCAATCCCGAGAGTTCTCAGAACCGAGGAGCATTCAAGGCTGCACGTTGTTCTCAATTTTCTGCCACCCCCCGATGTTAGAGAGGGTCCCGCACCATAGCTGTGCTTCCGAACATGTATCTTTAAGACCTGCATACCCTAACCCTCAAATGTCTGACCCTACACCCCAAACCCTTACTGTATACCCTAATCCTAAACCCTAACCCCAGAATGTCTGCTCGAAGCTTCCCACACTGCCGCGCCCTCTTTGCCCTCCACGCGCTCGAAGAGCGACCTCGGGATGTGTCGCCAATGTTCATGAAGAGTTGTAGGGATAGGGTTCCAGGGCTTAGGGTTTACTCTAAGCCCTTACGCTCTGCTGGTTCTTAGGGTATTATAGATAACAGAAATTGAAAGTTATGTTCAAGGAACTTCCAGTTTGGGGTTTCATTTCTCACGTAGACCCGCGTATGCCCTCAAACACTGTTTGAAATAAATTTTAAGCCAAAGCATTACGTACAACTGTTATGCCAATAAAAATGCGGGCCTCAAACTCCAAACCCCTCCTTAAGTAGATAGAATATGCTTTTGGGTCATAATAAGATCCTCATATACCCCATGTTCTATGAACTTAAGGGGGACTATAAACTCCCACCCCAAAACCCTAAACCCTAAACCCAACCCTAAACCTAAACCCCTAAACCCTAAACCCCCCAATGCGCTTCAGCAAGCGGCTTGCTTGATGCCGGCCAATCAAATCGACGGAAAACTTCGTCAGGAATCCAGGTCCAGGTACCATAAAGGGAGACATCCTAGGCTGTCAGGGGGTTTTAGGGTTGAGGGTTTAAGGTTGTTTAGGGTTCAGGGTTCAGGGTTTAGGGTTCAGGGTTTAGGGTTTGAGGCTATTTAGGGTTTAGGTAAGGCCTTAAGGTAAAGGGGCTATATCGGGGATCCCAAACAGGGAACCCCAAGAATATAGTAGGAATATGATAGGAATATACCTACCAGGGTCCTTTTGTTCTATTATATTCCTGGTATATTTCTGGGGTTCCCTGTTTGGGGTTCCCATTAGACCCCATTTATAAGGGTTTAGGTTTAGGCAAGGTCTATATGGCCTTAGATGACTAATGGAGAACCAAGTGGGACATGAAATGGAAACTACAAAGCAGGGTTTTGGGCATAGGCTTTAATGTCTAGGCAAATGTGTAGAGCCCAGGGTTTAGGTGTAGGGTGTATAAGGTCCAGATGGGTATAAGAGCTGAGGTTGGCATCTACGCTTAAGGCTTTCAGCCACAAGGTCTACAGTCCCCCTTAACTAGATAGAATATGGGGTATATGGGGATCTTATTCTAATATATATATATATACACCCAAAACAATATTCTATCTAATTAGGAGGGACTATAGGCAGGCATGCTACGAAACACCAGTGCTATCTATAGTGGACAATCACGGAGGGCCTGTGAGAATCTACGGCGTTTATCATGAAGCATAGGAGTTCTACACTGAATCCAGGATCTTTGCTAGCCAGGATTGAATAAGGTTCTAGGGTATATCATGCTAGAACTAAATAAGTCCTCTAAAAGGGGTGATACTGCTAATCATTTAGGCTTAAACATTGGGGTGGCTAGGCTCTAAACCTCGGGCTGGCTGTACCCAGAATCATTGCCTTTCAATCTGACACACACACCCCCCTCCCAAAAAATCACATGCGCTTGCACTATAAGGGATCTTGTCGAATTTTCAGGAATAAGTGTTAGGTCAGTCCCCCCTATAGCCCTGGGATACCTACAATAGTCCCCTGTAGTACCCACTGGGTGGGGGACTGACCCAAAGTATCTGGAGAAAAATCCTAAACCGACCTAAACTCTAAACCCTGAAACTGCCGGCCTCCAACCTCTCAAGTTCAAGTCCCGCCTAGGATCGAAGAGGACGGAAAGGTCTGGCTTCTCCTGAACCCTACACCCTAAACCTTCGACCCTAATCCCTCAACCTTACACCCTAAACCCTGAAACCCCAAGCCCTTAACCCTGAACCCTAACTCTTCAAGCTTGAGGTTTGGTGTTTGGGTGTTGGGTTTAGGGCTCCAGGTTTTGATTCTAGGTCTTAATCACGCATAAAAAAGGGTCATCGCCCGGGTAAGGTTGGTTCCCTAGGGTCCAGGTGAGCTATAGTCCCAAGTCCTCGCATTCCCCTTAAGTAGCCCCTGGAGTTTAGGGTTTAGGTCTTAGGGTCTAGGATCTAAACTCCTAGTATCCCCTTTAAGAACCCCTACAACACTCAACCCTAAACCCTCTCTCTCTCTGATCAACCCTAAACCCTAAACCCTAAATCCTAAACCCTATATCATCCAATTTAGGGAGTTTAGACTATAGCTCAAGAAGGGCATGGTTTAGAGGGCCTGGGCTGAGGGTTCAGGCGTTGGGGCCAGAGAACCTTGTGCAACCAACGAGATGTTGATCCTTTTACTGGGTTGCTGTGAAGGAACTTAATTAAATTAAGTTACCATGAAGGGGGGATGTGGTAAATGAGAAGGTTTCCTTGTTCTAGTAACTGAGTTCAAGTTCCTTAACAGCAACACAGTTACCTGACCTTAGCTTCAGGCTTTTAGCTTCAGGGTTTACGGATTCAGAAATTCAGTCCAAAGTACTTAGAAAGAGAAGTTTACCCTCTACCCTCTGATCTTGGCTACTCTGTGTTTTTGCTACTGATAAGAACAGCTCATGGGTTGACTCATGGAATCTGGGAGGATGCCCTCAAACAGACTCCTGGCTGTGAAGCAGGAGCACTGGGAGCTTGCCAAAAAAATCCGGCCATATACTAGGGATTACTCGGGCCTAGGACCTTGATGATCGCGACTTCTAAAAGGGATCTGTAATATATTTCGAGCAAGAATTCGAAGTTTCAGGCTCACCAGTTCAGGGCAAGATTGCACGCAGGTGCGTTGGATTCATATCAGCCATAGTCTAAACTCCGAGTATCCCCTCAATAACCCCTATAATGCTCCTCTATATCATCTCCTATATAACCCCCTCTAAGGAGTTTAGACCCTAAACCCTAAGCCCCAAACCCTAAACCCTATATAATCCCCTATATAACCCCCTTTCCGGAATCTAGACTCTAGCTTATTTGGCGGCTTCCGAGCTGGAGCTTCTGCTGTTTCTAGCCTTTTGCTAAGCCCCAGACACGAATTTCCTGAACACCACGCGGTTTTGGGGTTTAGGGTTTAGGGTTTAGGGTTTAGGAAAATTAGAACCTTGTTTTTGCTACCCGTAAATATTAGGTGCCGCAATTTAGTCTATAACCAAACGGGGCCCATAATTTTTGGGAACAACCCATTAGGCGTAATAGTTGTTTATTACTTATGTGTGTGGGGGCGGGGCAGATTGTGATTAGACGGGATCATACATCTTTGCAAGGAGCCCGTAGAACTTATATACAACTACCAAGGCTCCTGCAACACACTAGGCCTGAATCCTAATACCAAACCTAAACACTGATCCCTCAACCTGAAGCTGAGCCCCAAACATGGAACTGAACAAACGCCTTGACGGTCAGACCCGACAACTATCCCAAGATGTGTCTTCATATGTGTGTGTATATATGTATGTATACATATATCTCCGTATCTAACCAATTTCGCACCTTGAAAGTAGCTGCTAATTCTTGGAACTTCCTATGATCACAGCATCGCCACAACATCTTAAGCCCTAAGCCCTAAACCCCAAACCCTCAACCCTTAGCCTCCCTAAGGCGTCCTCTCCAACATGCTCTGCCAAGCGCTCTGCAGCTAGCAGGCTCATGTTCTGAATGAGGGTGCCTGAGTCCGTATAGCTCGGGTTTAGGGTTTGGGGTGGGTTTAAGGTTTGGGGGCAAAAATTGGGGGGCCCTTGAGTATACTTGTGGGTATACAAGGGGGACACCCAAACACCCAAACCAGAGAACTCTTTACATGTAAGCCAACCCACATTTTCATACTTCCTCCGGCACCTTCCAGCCAGTGCCCCAACGACAACAACCACAAAGGGCTGGGGTACTGAAATCAGTTTACTACTATCTGTAGCCATGTGAGCTCGAATCTATAAACTTCTAGCATCCCTCATAATAAGCCCGATAATAGGAACCCTATATAATCCCCTTTGCACCACCCCGCCTTTAGGGAGTTTAGTCTACAGTAAATACCAATTGCAATAACAATGTCAAATTATCACCAGGAGAAGCAGAAGCCCTGGCAGTAGACCCAGGTTCGTATTACAGATACTTTAGGGTTTAGGTTTAGTTTTAGGCTTTAGGGTGTAGAGCAGATACTCACCAAGTAGAAAAAACAGGCCTGCCAACCTCCTGCTGCTAAGTGGCATGACTCGGTGTTGGCAAAAATGTACGAAACCCTAAACCCTAAGCTCAAAGACTTTAAGTTTGTACCCCTAATGTTTGTAACCCTAGGCTCGAGGTCCCAAATACCCTTATGAAGGGCTATATTCCATGATTTAGGGGCCCAAACCCAAGGGTACAAACCCTAAGCGTACAAAGGAAAACTCCCTGATAAGCAAAAATGATAAAGTTAACTATGGATCCAAAAAGTTAAAGAAATGCACAAAACCCAAAGCCCTAAGCAAACATGGTAAGATTGAATATGGATCCAAAAGTTTGGGAAAACTCAAAGAGTTGTGACTGATCTGATCCAAGAGGCCCGGGTCGCGGGAGTGATAGACGGTGCAATCCAAATCTGAGGTTAGCAGCCTCCCATGATTTAGGGCTTAGGCTTTAGGGTTTAGGAATTAGTTTTTAGAATTCAGGGTTAGGATCTAAGGTTTAGCAATTAGTTTGGGGGATTTAGGGTTTAGGATTAGGTTTAGGGGTTGATGGTTTAGGGTTCGCTCCATAGGGATTAGGTAGGTCAAGGGCTGAGGATCTAGATGTAGGGTCAAGGTCTGAGATGTTTGGGAAGGGTCATTATTTGGGCGTTGGGTAAACCCTTCTAAGCTTGCTTTCCACTTCATGTGCGATTTTCTTGTGCATTTGAGTCTCCATTCTTGGGCCCTATGCCCTTGAATAACCCTTTAAACTGCATACTATTCCCTATAAACCCTAAACCCTAAACCCCTAAACCCCTAAACTCCAAACCCTAAACCCCTAAACCCCTAAACCCTCAACCCTAAAGAACCCATCTAAAACCACAAATCCCCTTGTCACTGTTTGAGCTTTCCTGCCAGGGCTGGCTCCGAAGCGGCTTCCTTAGGTGGATCCCCCACCCAGGAATAGTGACTATGGGGGATAATGGTGATCTATAAGGGATAGGGTTTAGGGTTTAGGGTTTAGGGTTTAGGGTTATATTAAGGTCCTCTTATATTCCTATTATACCACTATTACAGGGTGGGGGGGTCCTCCTACAGTATATGGGTAGTTCCCAAACTTAGGGTCCCATTTGGGTAGGTTTAAAGGGGGATATAGGGCGTTATATAGGGGTATATAGGGTTTAGGGTAGTCCCCAAAATTAAGGTCCCATTTTGGTAGGTTTAAAGGGGATATAGGGCGTTATATAGAGGTATACAGGGTTTAAGGTACTTCCCAAAATTAGGGTCGCATTTTCGTACCCCTCAATATGAGGTGCTGCAACAGAAACTATGACCACAGGGTGCCAAATCTTTGAGAACAACCCATATGAAGGGGGGGTATGTTTGGTGTTTATGTTGTGGGGTTCAGGGTTTTTAGGGGTTATACAATCAAATATACATATATATATATAGGGACATTGTAGGAATATGGGGCCCCCGAATCGAGAATCAGATACACAATGCAATGGAAACTAAAGTTTAATAGTAGGTTACAAGAGGATTTTAATGACCCAATGTCCTATCATTCTCATATGAGAGTTCGACGTCCTTCTTATTGGGCGGTACAGCAACTGAAATCCCCTTGAGAATTATATTGTACATACGAGCCTAAATATGCTTTTCAGCAGTTAGGGTTTGCGGGTATTCTACAGCGGCTCTATATATGCACCCAGCCCTAGAGCCCTGAGGATGCAAAACTCCAGCTCGCAGCCAAAACAGTAGATCACCAAACCCCTGAACCTCTAAATCTTGAAGCGCCAGAAACCCCGAAACCTGAATCCCTAAAACCTGAACATCCCTGAACCCTCAACTTGTTCACGCTAATCCGCTGGACCTGACAATCCCTCAGCCGCCCGACCCCAATGCCTTCAACGACCTAGGATTTAGGGTTGGGTTTAGGGGGTTTTAGGGTTAGGTTTTAGGGCTAGAGTCTAGGGTTTAGGGCCGTTTAGGGTACAAACCTTGAACCCCCGGACTACGTTTTTGAGTGAGTCTGGGACGAGGATGTATCGAGAGCCGCTTCGTCGAAGAAATCATTAATTATTGGGAATGATTCTAGTTGTATCGAAGTGCGAGGGACCATTCCACCCCATAACCCTTTACTAAAACATCCAAGCCCTAAACCCCTAAAGCTCTAAAGCTCTACACCCTTGGACCACTAGAGCCTCTAACGCCCCTAAGCTCAAAAAAACTGAAGCACTAAATCCCAAACCTTCAACCTAAAACCCTCAACCCTCAACCCTAAACCCTAAAAGCCTAAACCCCGGCACCCTAAACTCCTGAACACCTCGTGGCCTGGATCCCGGGCAGGTCATGTCGTAAGCTTTGCAGATTGGCGTCTCACAGCTCGGGTCCTCCCTGGGTTTCAAGGTGAGTAGCGTTTTTTTTGGTGGTTGAACCCAGTAAGATTATATTCCTCATGTAAAATGTTATATCCCAAAAGGAGGATATAATCTTACTCTAAAAAGGGTACCATAGTATCCCCAAATAAAACACTACTCAGGTGAGGTTTGAAGGGCTTCGAGGGTTTTTAGCCTGCGACTTTGGGATTGTGAGGGTGGGATTGCGAACTATTTTGTGGGGGACCCTGGGGTTACTAATGGGTTAGAGAACCTACCAAGGGGTTTAGGATTTAGGGTTTAGGGAAGAGTTACACTAGGCATATACCCGGCTCATGAAGGGTTTAGAGTACATTGCCTGTCTCAGGGATCCCAACTAAACCCTAAACTGTGTGGGTCCCTCAAAAAGGGTTCAGGGTTTAGGGGTTTAGGGCTTAAGGCCCTATCAAAGTAGCTTGTAGGATACCCTAAACCTGAACCCTCAACCGCAGGTAGATGGAGAAGCAAAATGGCGAAGGGGAAAGAGGTAATAGTACTGCTGACGACGGGTTGTGGGGATATGAGATATAATCTAGACTACAAGTATCCCCTTCTAATAACCCCTCGTTATACTCCCCTAGACAATCACCTATATAACCCCCCTTTAAGGAGTTTAGACTATAGCTTACATGGGATTTTGCATGAGCCAAGGGCTTGCAATTAAGATCTGGTAAGTTAAGGCTTAGGGTTTAGGTTATTTGGTAGTTTCCATAAAAATGAAAGCCCCAACATAAAATCTAATGTCCTATTTTGCATGGAGATCCACATTTTTGGCAAAAGCCCCCTTTTCGGGGGCTGTGGCTTGAATGATTGAGCGGCCCGAGTCTTCACGTCGGGCTTTGGTGTCTAAGAGCTCAGCTTTAAAATTGGGCATCAGTTTCGGTCCTGAAGATTCCTATAACTCGTGATACTGAGCCTTTTCTGTGGATGCTTTTGAATACAATAACGACATGTAGAAACCCTTTCGAGGTATGCAGTTCAGGTCTTCAACAAACTGCTTCGCAGTTGAGGACTCCGGTGCGTGCCCTTGGGGGCGGAAGTCGCACCTTACTGCAGCCTCCACTGACTTCGAATCCAGGACAGCTCGAGACCCGCTCTGAAAATTGACGGATTCCTCCCAGAACTCCCCTGGCATGATGCTGGCGATCCCTCACTTGAATCCAAGGTTCTGCTTAGGAACATGATAATGCCCAAGGTCACTCTTCTGACCCCATCGAAAATGATTCTTGATTCTAGGATCAACCCCGGAATCCCTCCAATGCCGCTCTCAATCCCTAAACCCTAAACCCTAAACCGCCACCTCATGCCCCCCTATGATGATCAAAGGCTTTAAGTTCTTAACCTTAGGGTTTGTAGTCCTGGGCTTGGGGTCCCAGATACCCGGATTAAGGGCCATATGCCACAGGGATCCAAACCTAAGGATACAAAGAGCAACTCCCCGAGATGGCCCATACCCCGGACCCCCAAAAGGATCTAGAAATTAGATCCCCTAGAACCATAGGGGGAATTATATAAGGATTATATAGGTGTTGTAATGGGTCTATGGAGGGATCTAATTTTCAGATCCTCCCAGGGGTCTGGGTACAGAGCCTATAAGCCCAGCTGCTGAGTTTGCAGGTGCCTGGAGCCTGGGATGTCAGTTGTCTTCTGGTTCTCCTAACCTCCTTCGCTTGACTACACCCACGCTTGCGGTGAAGTAGAAATATGAAAGCAAACCCTCAACCATGGACCCATAGACCCTAAACCCCTAAGCCCATAGATCCTAAACCCCCCAAACCCATAGACCCTAAACCCCTAAACCCCTAGATCCTAAACCCATAGACCCTACACCCCTAAACCGATAGCCTAGACCCCTAAACCCCTAGGTCCTAAACCCCTAGACCCCTAGACCCTAAATCCCCTAAACCCATAGACCCTAAACCCCTAAACCCATAGACCCTACACCCCCAAACCCATAGACCCTAAACCCCTAGATCCTAAACCATGAAACCCCTAGACCCTAAACCTTTAGATCCTAAACCCCTAAACCCCTAAATGCGTAGGTCCTAAACCCCTAGACCCCTAGACCCTAAACCCTAAACCCTAGACTGCCCCAAACCCCGAGACGCGCTGGGCAGGTTGAGATGCCCCTTTCGGTGAAGCTAGACGCGGATGGATACCCTACCCTCTATTTGGAGGGGTTTAGGGTCTAGGGGTTTAGGGATATATCCCCTCATAGTACTTGGAGGGTCAGGGGGACTTAGTAAGTAGGTTCATAATGGGGATAATTAATTCAGGTTACTATATGGGTTCTAGGGCTTATTAACCTAATTACTACGTCCCCCTGAACCTCCAAGCATTCTTGGGGTACCTAACTCCTGGTCGAATATCTTGTCTATACAACAACAAGTACCCTTAAAATGTGGGGGGGGGGGGGGGGTCATGGGGACTTGCCAAGAATTTCATAACTCTGTAAGCTATACATCAAGCCCACCTATCCCCATTTTCGACCTACTTACTAAGTGTAGTTATAATCATATAATTTAAGTTCCTTAACCCTAAGGCTCAAAGTAGCCCAAACGCCTTTTATGGTATGGTCTTTGGGCCCAAAAGCCTCCCAGACATGAGTCCTTAGCGCCTCAGGGTAACAGCAGCCCAGGCAGAGCACGGGTTGCAGTTAAGGCATTTAAGCTATAGTCCCCCTAGGTAGATAGCATATGGCTTTGGGTATATTGTAATAAGCTCCCCAAAAACCCCATATTCTATTTACTTAAGGGGGGCTATAAGTTACTGTCATAATGACATGCTATTCTTTACTACATACCAATATCAAGGTAACTCAACTTAAACTCCTAAGTGGCAACCCAGGAACTGTATATCCGTTTGTACAAACGGGTGACTTGCCAAAGGAGCGACTGCATTCAAATAGCTGGACCTCACACATGCAAACGGTAAACAGCGAGCATACGTCATAGACCTGGAACTAATGAAGAAAAACCAATCAAATCTTGCCACCAGCGTCCAGCCTACCATCACTCTGGTGATATGTTGAAAGGCTAGCGTTTCGCAAGGAGCTGCCATTTCGGGGTATATGTTCGAGCAGCTCCTCTGATAATTAACCTGCGGTTGATACTAGACATCCTGAGTAGCCCTAAGTATTTTTTAATACGTACTTTAGGGTCTAGGGTTTAGGGCTACCTTGGGAATTATGGAAATTGGCCTAGTGTACAGGGGTCGTGCAAGATTGTACCTACACCTAGACACCCCTTACGTATATAATTCCAGTTTCCATTTAACTTTCTATGTTCTTTTCCAATTGATTTTCCGTTATTAATTAAGCCCTATATACCCCAAAAAACCCTTACGCCTCAACCCCTAGACCCTTTCCCTATAAGGCCCTTAATTTGTGTGGGCCAATATGCTACCCATCTTGAACCGAGAGGCAGCAGAAAAGGTTCTGCATAAATCGCTCCCGAAAAGCTCCGTAATGCTTCAGCGGCCTGCATAGAAGTTGGTTGGGGTTTAAGGTTTAGGGTTCTGGGTTCAAGGATTATAGGTTGTTGGCATTGACTTAGAGTTTGGGCTTTCACAGTTTTGGGCTTAGGACGGAGAATCAAATGGAACATGTGAAACTGAGCTTAAAGCAAACTACGGCTGAGTTATCATGGTATGGCCATGCAGTAAATGGCGTGGCTTCTGTAGGGAAGCTTGCTTGCTTGTGACTCTTCTGCTTAGTTGTAACTTTTGTTGTGACTCTTTTCGCTTACTTGTGACTTGTCTCGTGCCGTTTGCACGGGAACGATACCAAAACCTCTGCTTACCTCTACCTTTGTTTTCGGCCTCAATCCTGCAAATATCGTGAACTATAGCATTTCGGGTCCTGTACTGCTGCAAGCCTAGCAAACAGCAGCCTTACAGCATCGGAAAGGATTGGGTTTAGGGTCCTCCTTGCAGCTCTCCACGTGTAACTACCCATTCGACTCCAAGTTGGGCTACAGGATCTCTTGAGATTCTACGTGTCGTTTAGAGATGAAGGCCTCGTGGAGTTTTGGAATGTTGGACTCCTCTGGTGTGAGCCCTTGACGATAGGTTCTTGACATAGCCCAGTATACACCATGCGTAGACCTATATACATAATCATGTACATACAACCATGCATAGGCATATGCAAAGATGCCTCGCAGCAACCCTAAACCCTAAACTCTGAAAGGCCCTAAGCTTTTAGAGCCCGAGATTGGGATCTTTGCACACTTCGGATTTCTCTGCAGTGCCAAGCTGGGAACGAGGGAATAGATCTCGATAGAGCCCCCACATATTTCCCAATAACCCATTCCTCCATTCCCTGGTGAGAACGAAGGAGCTCTGCATGCGGATTGAACATGATCGAAGGCTTGAGTTTCAGGTTTTAGGGTATCTCCTCAGCTTAGGGTTTGAGTGCTTTGTTGCCGTTAAGTTGCCGTTAAGTTGCCAAAATGTTGGATATGCCGAATGATGTGGCTTCCTCATGATCGGAACTGAGGTCATGTTCCTTAACAGCCTAATTAATTTTCCGTTTTCTTCTCTCCAGCTGATCTTCCAGTATGGCAACTTAAGTAGACCTTCGCTGTATACCGCCAGGCACGCATGGAAGCCGATAAGGCCCCAGCAATCTGCATTACGGAACCTTTTCGGCTTCCATATATGTTTATGTGAGGGAAGCCTTTGGTGTAAACTATGCCGAATATCTAAACACAGCGGACTTACAAAGAAGAAGAAGAAGTTGTGAAAGTTGTCTGGCTTACAGCTTCAAACCCTTTAGCAGTCGGCGCTGACACACGGCTCTGAGACTCCAAGCCCCAAACCCTAGACCCTCCTATGGTCAGTTTCCGGCTCGGCCATTAAAAGGATTTTAATGGGAACTCCAAACAGGGAACCCCAAGAACAAAATAGGAATATGAGAGCCTAGGTAAGTATATCCCTACTATATTCCTACCAAGTTCTTGGGGTTCCTATTACAGGCACTTTAGCCGGAATTAGCCACATCTAAGTGCAATCCCCACTCTACATTTCTACCCTCAAGCCTCCAAGGAAAGCTGAATGCCTTCATCACGAACTCCCAAATCCCCAAGAAATTGGTAGTTTCCCAAAATAGGGGGATCCCACTATAGAACCCAATATACTATAATCCTTATAATGGGGACACCCAAAATGGTATCCCTAATTTTGGGAAACCACCATTCTGTTGGTTCCAAGGGAAGAACGAGGTGACACGTGAGCAAACAAGAAAGAATTAAAAACCATCCCGCAAATTCCTGTACAACTTAGAACTGCAAGAGCCACTATAGCCCCCCGTTAAGTAGATAGAATATGGGGTATATGGGGATCTTATTAAAATATACCCAGCCATATTCTATCTACTCAAGGGGGTCAATATACTCAAAATGGTTCACACTCACCCTTAACCCTAAACCATGAACCCTAATCTCCGGGTCCCTTGCCTTTGGCAAACCCGGCTGGATCCGCTGCAGTGGCCGTACCTCAGTCAAATTGGGGAGCATGCCTTAGGGATCCATGTAGATACAGTCCCCCTTAGGTAGATAGAATATAGGGTTTTGGGGTTTTGGGTTTATAGTCCCCCTTAAGTACATAGAATATGGCTTTGGGTATAGTATAATAAGATCCCCACATACCCCATATTTTATCTACTTAAGGGGGACTATAAAACAAAAATTCTATACCGTGCCCTAAACGTTCTATCTTGGGTTTAGGTCTAGGGTTTATTTAGCGTTTAGATTGGCTACTGCCCCCAACCTTGTAATAGTCTATATTAGGGTTCATACTAAGGGCTGTATATAACTATATTATACGAATATTATCAACTGGTACAAGGTGGGGGCAGTACCCATTGTAGCTTCCTTAGCATGAACCTTGGTAGATGCAAATTCGTTGTAACTCTCATGCTTCTCCCACATGTACCTAGTGGCAGTTTACAAGGCGCATGTAGGGTCCGCGAAAAGGTTGTGTGTCCGAATGCATAATACAGGCTTACACTTTAGGACATTCTCATCACGCCCCCTGTCTGCAACAATGGCTGGTTTGGGAAACCCAGCCCCAAATAAAAGACCTTACAAGTATCATGTGATTCTTGTGGGAGCCTCTACTGTAGGAGTTGAGGCAACCAAAACCTTAAACCCTAAATCCTCAAACCTATATATCCTCTAAACCCTGAACCCTAAATCCTAAACCGTAAATCCGAAACCCTGAATCCTGAAGTCTGTTGAACTTTGTCGAAGGCAAGGCTCTCGTCCTTGAGCTTTCCCCAGTCCCAAGTACTCCAGGTCTGGCGAGACACCTGTCAGCTAGACGCTTTTTCTTAAGGGTTATCGGTGAATTTGAAGGGGTATGTAGGGGTTATAGAAGAGTTATATGAGGATGTATATGGAGATCTATAGGGTTTGGGAATTTTTGAAACCCAATCAGCTGTTTTTTCCAGGGTTTAAGGTTGAGGCTTTATTGCCAATAGGGTTCAGGATTCACGGGGCTTTTTGTTTAGGGTTTATAGATTTAGCGAATAGAAAGGGATTGTACATGAGCGTAGCCGCTTTGCGCGGACTAGGTTTTTGAAACCCCTAGAATCTAAATCCCAAACTCTCGTCTAACTAGCCCCTAAGTCCTAAGCTCAGCCAAAACCCTCAAAAAATCCTAAACCCTAAACCCTACTCTGTAAAAAGGAAACCCTAAATCCTACATTACATCCTAATTAAATCCTATAACCTACATTGTATATAGCCCCTATATAATCCCTATACCCGATTCCATGCAGTGCCAGCCTTCTGCCAGCCGCTGAGGAAGTCCGTGATGCTCTCGTCTAAGGCCGCGCAGTGATCGACCTCCTGCGCTTGGTGCTATAGTCCCCTTAGTAGATAGAATATGGCTTTGGGTATATTATAAAAAGATCCCCATATACCCTGCGTTCTATCTACTTAAGGGGGACTATATCTATATAAAAAAAAATAAGTGTTTCTGGTTTTGCATCTTGCATGGCCAAAGCAGCACAAGGCACAATCTGGGCGAGGTGACAGATCACGTGGAAAGGACTCTGACTGGAACCACCTTATAAGCCCTAAACCCTAAACCCCCAAACCCCTAAACCCCTGAACCCCTGAACCCCTGAACCCTAAACCCCTAAACCCATAGATGAAACATCCCTGGTAAACCGCATCCCCTGCCTAGCAAGCAGACATGCAAGCACTTACCTTTGGCTAGCTAGGAATGAAGGAATGGATCCTCATAATGGTCCCTATGTAACCCATTCCCAGCTAACCAAAGGCAAGAGCCAGGCGAAATCACAAGCCAGGCGAGGCAGCATGTCACATCGAGAGGATGCTGACACTTTGTGGGAAACCACACATTCCAAGGACAACGCTGCGGCATTCGGAGACCCGCACTTAGATTTTCAATCCCAAGCCCGTCTCCTGTGGCTTGCAGTGGTACGAGAAGTACTGTGAGGCCTCGTGGGGGCTGTCTGCATTGTGGCCATCGTCCCGGCTCGTCCTGGATTTGCGAAGGGGAAGATTCAGCTAGGATAGGCTGTTAACATGTTACGTATGGGACACTCCGCGTGACAGGATCCCAGCATATGATCACGAAAGGAACAGCAAAGGCCATCGAGGCATATCAAGGTTTGCTGAGTCTAGGATTCCTGAAGGAATTTGTTCGGACGGCCCCCTGGCATCTTGGAAGCAAGTGGCGTTTGGATTTGCCACATAGTTTCTAAGTGCCTTTGACTGCAGATGTAAAGCTCGAGTTGCATTCATGTACAGTGCAACCACTGTACAAGAA